>JAVJIF010004715.1:0-289225 GCA_038442645.1 Agave tequilana
TCAACGAACCAAGCCAAAATCAAAGGCAAAATGTGGCCAAAACAAAAAGGCCTGATGACCTAGGGTTTGTAGGCTTTTATGGCCATTACATAGAGATATTTCCACTCTCATTTACAAATGTACTCTAATAAATTAATTCTCATTCCATAAATGATCATAATAATAGGGGTGCAAATATTCTATGAAAAACAAACCTCTCACTGGTTTGCTAATTATTTCAGATAAAAAAATTCAGAAAAAGAAAAGATTTGCATGAACCCCTTCTATTTTCAAGAATTGCACTTCAGCTCAATTCAGTTTCAGAGTATATCTTATTTGACTATACGGGTGGAAAAATGACAGAATCAGCAAAAATACTCACATAAAAGTTGTAAAACTTTAAATCTCTTTCCGTAGACATCTTGAATGAGCTAGTTTGAAATTTTATAGAAATTATACCCAACACACCATAATATGCTCGGAAAGTAACCCTCAGTCTTTACAAATTGCGTGCTTTCACTGCTGAAAGTAGTTGAGTTCCTCTTTCTTTTTTCTTCTTTCTCCATATACATGTTCGCTGCAAATTAAATCAAATACACCCGAGTGGCATTATTATATACAAAAAATATAAATAAATAGAAGATAAAAATGGTATAAACGACAATCAGTGCGCTAGCAGCTCAGTAGCTAATTATCTAATTCGTTTTAGTTTACTAATGTTTTTTAGACCACTTCACCAAGACTATGTTGTGAAAGCCACACAACAGGAAAGAACATCGAGAGGCATGACAGCAAAAGCGTGAAAACGATCTACCACTAGCAAGCAATAAGACTAATCACCAAAACACAAGAATAATATATTTAACGTGGTTCGCAAGGTGTGCCTACGTCCACAAGGATGAGGGGAGAACTTTACTTTAAAACAGAGAAAAATAACGAAAGTTACAAAAATCTCTCACAATTCTCAATGGTGGAAAACTCTCTTAGACTTGACTTGATTTTTACTTGACTTGCTTCAAAGGCCACCACCAAGGAAGTTTTATAGACTCCTAGGCTCATCCTGAGCTAACCAAAACTCCAAGAATAACAACAGCACCGCATCAGAGAGAAAAGAAACTTGAATTCAACTACCACTGAAATCAAAAACCCAAAAATAAAACTGCCAGAACCGCTTGTCTAGTCGATTACTCTGACAGATTAGTCGACTAAACGGCCCATTAGTCGACTGATCTAATGCATCAGTCGACTAATCTGAAATTCTTTACTTTCTGTTAAAACCCAGTCGGCTAACCTGCACAGCATTAGTCGACTAACTGTATGATAAGTCGATTAATCTGTTCTATCAGTCGACTTGTCATGTGCACAATCATGTGCAAGTCCGTGCATGCCTGTTCTGAAGCTTGTAACTCCACCTTAACATGATTCTTCTCAAATGAATTTGAGACACCCAAAATACTAACAATCTCTACCTCAACCCATATTCTTTGAGTCCCCTTGTAGAAATTGGCATTTGCATCATTCACTGAGCTTTCTTCCCTTTTGTGACTTCATACGACTCCCTCCCAAGAGTACGTTCTCCACTTACTTTTGAAAATCTTGATGAAGTTCAGAGTTGCCTTGAACTTCTCCACGGGATGATCTTTGTTATCATGTCTGCCGGATTCCTTTTAGTACTGCTCTTCACCAAGTCGATCACCTTATCATTTATGACCCATTAACGTATCTTGCGATACCTCACATCAATGTGCTTCGTCCGCTTATGATACATGTCTTCCTTAGCAAGATGAATAGCACTTTGATTGTCACAGTGAACATAATGTCAAAAGTCTCGACAATTCTCTCAACCACAAGAATTCTTAGATGCCTCAACTGTAGCCATGTATTCGCCTCTAGTTGAAAGAGCTACTGTGTCTTACAATTCTGCCTTCCAATAATGAAACACTCAGCTATCGTGAATAATAGCCCGTCGTAGATCTTCGCTGGGAAAAATAAGCTAACTCCAAGAGTCCGCGTGATCAAGATCTTCTGCATAATTTGCATCAACATTTCCTTGTAATACCCTAACCTTTCTCGTTTTCAATCTTTGAAATGCCAAGCCTAATCTAGCAGTCTCTCGTAGATCGTTAGCACCAACACCACTGCTTCCCAATGTTACTTGCCTGGATTCAACATGAACCAACTTATTGTACTAACTGTATAGGCTAAGTCAGGCCTAATGTGAACCATAGCATGCATGAGTGGTCTCACAGCACTAGCATATGATATTCGAGAAATCTCCTCTTCTAGTGATTATGGACACTGCTGGAGGATAACTTGAAGTGACATGCCAAAGGAGTAGTGACCGGTCTTACTTCTGCCATGTTGAATCTTTTCAACACCTTGAGAACGTAATTCTCCTGGAATAGCCAAAGTCTGCCTGAACCTCTTTCTCGAGTAATCTTCATACCTTAGTCATCTTGTCTTCTCCCAAATCCTTCATGTTGAATTCTTTCTTCAGCTGAGTTTTAAGCTTCTGGATATATACATTATTCTTTGCAGCAATCAGAATGTCATCCATATATAACAGCAAGTATGTCAAATCATCATTACACTGCTTGAAGGAGATACAATTGTCATACTCACATCGAACATATCTGGACTTGATCATAAAAGAGTCGAACCGTTTATACCACTGCTTTAGAGACTGCTTAAGTCCATAGAGGGACTTCTTGAGGAGACACACCTTGTTTTTTTGTTCTTCTTAAATGTACCCTTCATGTTACTTCATGCATATCCTCTCCTCTAGCTCACAGTGTAGAAATGTAATTTTGACATGCAACTGCTCGAATTCTAAATCAAACTGAGCTATTATTGCCAACAATACCCGAATAGATGTATACTTAACTACATGAGAGCAGATCTCATTGTAGTTAATACCCTCCTTCTAAGTGTATCCCTTGGTAACTATCCTTGCCTTGTATTACCCATTATCCTTCTTGTGAAAGACCAATCTGCAACCTATTGCCTTGGAGTCCTCTGGAAAGATCTATCAACTTCATATTTTATTTATGTCCAAAGACTCCCTCTCCTATTCCATGGTTGTAATTGCTTATCAATACATCTGTCTAGATCGCCTCCTGAAACCGTTAGGATTCATGTTTTGTTACAAATGTGAATGAGACATGATCATCTTCCGGTCATATCTTGTAAACAACACTGCAACTTTGTTTGACCGCCTCAACAGTTTAGGTTACTACTGAGTAGCCTCTTACTCATCACCATCTGAATCTGATGTGTCCTCATCTGACCGTCAGGCTTTTAGGGCCATCTGAAAAATTCAACCTTTTCTGCACAAGAATTTATTGAACTGTCTAAAGCTCCACGTTGTGCCTTATCTATCTCTGACTTCTCTACAACATTGAATCTTCATCAAAGACCACATCTCTGGTAGTAAAGACACTCCTCGTCTCGGGATCCTAAAGTCTGAAACCCTGACTCTTCTGGTGAACCCGATGAAAATGTATTGCTTGGATTTGGACTCTAATAACCAAATTATAAGTCGGGTAACCAAAAATCCGTAAGATTGAATAATCCACAGACTCCCTCGTCATATCTCCTATGAGATCTGAAGATCAACGGCTGTAGATGGTGACCTGTTAGGGATATCTGAAAAATTCAACTCCTCTGCACAATAATCTATTGAATTGTCTGAATCTCCACCTTGTGCCTTATCTATCTCTGACTTCTCTTACAACATTGAATCTTCGTCAAAGACCACATCTCTGATCGTAAAGACACTCCTCGTCTCGGGATCCTAAAGTCTGAAAACCCTTGACTCTTTTGGTGAACCGATGAAAATGTATTGCTTGGATTTGGGCTCTAAAAAACCAAACTATAAGCCGGGTAACCGAAAATCCGTAAGATTAAATAATCCATAAGCTCTCCTCGTCATATCTCCTTCGAGATCTGAAGATCAACGGCTGTAGATGGTGACCTGTTAACTAGATAGCATGCATGACTCACTGCTTCTGCCCAAAATCCTTCTGACATGCCAGCCTGTAACCTCATACTGCGGGCATGCTCTGTAAGTGTCTGATTCATGCGCTCTACTACTCCATTCTGTTCTAATCCCCCTAGAATACTTAGTTGATGTTCGATGCCTTCACTTGCCAAGTAAGCTTTGAACTTTGCAGATGTATCTTCGCTTCCATTATTGGACCTCAAGAACTTCACCTTTCGCCCCTTCTGATTCTTTATCATTGTTTTTCACTCCTTGAACTTCTGAAATACCTCTGATTTCTGCTTCAAGAAGTACTCTCAAACTCTTTGTAACATAATACCTTGCACCCCCAATGAATGCTACTGGTGAAGATCCCCACACATCCCTGTGTATGAGATCTAGCAAGCCCTTTATCTTGTGATGTGATGTAGAGAAAGTTACTCTACATTGTCTACTCATAATGCAAATTTACATAGACTGAGTTTGCAATATTTGATATATGGGAGAACTCTTTTGTTGTGTAGAGCTTGAAGACCTCGCTCGCTCATGTGTCTAAGACGCATGTGCCAAAGTCTTGTAGTGTCATCCTTCTCCGTTGTTGCTGAAGCGTCAGCAACAATAACACTCCTTATCATCTTGTACAAGTTCGCAATCCGTTCTCCTTTAAGAATTGTCATGGAGTCATTGATAATTTTAATACTCAATCTGCACCTGAGAAATTGCAACCTCGAGCTTCCAATGCTCCCAACGAGCGAAGATTCTTTCTTAGATCCGAAACGTGATGCACGTTCGTGAGGGTTCACACATATCCATCAAACATCCTCGTACGGATGTTGCCAATGCCAATTATCTGCATACGGCATCGTTACCCATCAGGACATAGCCTCCATCGAAAGGTTTGTATGTGTTGAACTACTCCCTTTTTGGGCACATGTGATATGTGCACCCCGAGTCAAGTAAATAAGCATATGAGTACTTTCTCTTCCTGATTGAGATGTTAAGACATTACATGGATTCTCATCTGCTTCTTCAACAATACTGATTTGTTCTGACTTTCCATTGGTACTAGTCACATCAGTATCCTTACCGCCTCTCTTCTTCAGCATCTCCTTGTATTTGAAACATTTTCTTGATGTGCCCCGATTTCCTGCAGTAGTAGCAAGCATCACTGCTAGAAGCGTTTAGATCCTTTTTGGGTCCCCTACTCTTTGATCTCCCCCTGTCCCTTGACAACCAAACTTGAGGTCTCCTCTGTGGAATCTTTCTTCATAAGCTCGTTGTTTTAGAGCATCTGCTTAACATCTTCTAACTCTAAGGTCTCTTTTTCATACATTATGATGGTCGCCAAGTGGTCAAAACTTGATGGAACAAAAGAGTATAAGAGAAGAGCTTAGTCTTCTTCTTCTAGCTTTACCTCCAGAGCCAATAAATTACTTAAGATCCTCTTGAAAGTATTGAGATATTGTAAAATAGGTATACCTTCCTTCACCCGAATGTTATATAACTGCTTCTTCATGAAAAGCTTATTTGACAAACTCTTCGTCATGTAAAGACTCTCCTGCTTACACTAAAGTTCAGCCTCGTTGTTCATGACATTATAGAGGACCTCATCTGATAGGCACAGTATGATCGTCGCCTTGGTGCAGAAGTTAATATCGCTTCACTCATCATCCTCCATCTTTGATAGCTTCTTCTCAGCACCAAGCAGGACCTTGCGTGTGCCCTCCTTCACGAGCAACGCTATTGCTCGCATCTTCTACAACAAGAAGTTGAACTTCCCGTCGAATTTCTCCACCTCGAAATAGTTGTTGTGGTCGTCTTCATAGCCATCGCTCAGATACCAATTATTGTGAAAGTCACATAACAAGAGAGAACACCGAGAGGCAGCGGAAGCGTGAAAGCGATCTACCACTAGCAAGTTTGACAAGTGTATCTACATTCACGGGAGGGAGAAACTTTATTAAAAACAAAGAAGAAAATAACAAATGTTATAAGAATCTCTCACAACTCTCAATGGTGAAAAACTCTCAATGACTTTCTGGTGGAAAAACCACACCAAAGAACTCCAACACTGACTTTACATGGCCAAAACCACTTCAAAAACCACCCCCATGGTTTTTATAGACTCCTAGAATCATCCTAGTCTAACACAACTCCAGCAATACAAACAGTATCGCCTCAGAGAAAAAGAAAACTTGAATTCAACTCCCACTGGTCAGAACCTGAAAAGAAAAATGCCAGACTACTATGACAGATTAGTCGACTAGACTGCCCATTAGTCGACTAATTTGAAATCTTTTACTCTCTGTTAAAACCCAGTCGAAAATTATATGATAAGTCAACTAGTTTGTTGCATTAGTCAACGTATATTGTGCACAATCTTGTGCAAGTCCGTGCATGTCCGTTCTGAAGCTTGTAACTCTACTTTAACCTGATTTCTTCTCCAATGAATTTGAGGCACCCAAAATACTTACAGGCTAAGGCAATTAGATCGTCAAGTGTTATTATTTGGTCCTTAGCTACAGAAAATAAAGTCACCCTTTTTAAGGTGCTGAAAAACATCAACTCAGCCATGTACAATTGCTTCATTTACTAATCAACAAAATGATAGCTATTGCTTAACTTGTTGGGTGTCTACCCATTATCGTGCTTGTAGTTGTAGCCTTGTATAAGTCTAAAGTTTTTATCAGCGATCTTTATGACAAATGTCAGTCCATATCGTTCCAAGGCATGGTTCAAAGTCGTGGTCTCGGCCGCCGACTCGGAGGGCACCATACCATATCGGTCTCGGCGTAGCGGAACGGACCAGGGCGATACGAACAAAACGTGTCATAAAAAGCTCAAAAAACAATGAAAAAATCACAACAAATCTTAAAAAAATGTACACATAAATTTTCATGTATCACATGTCCAAAACAAAATGTTTTGAGGGGTAATTGAAAAAAATATAATGATTTGAGAGGGAAAATATGAGAAACATATAAATTCAGGGGGTAAATTTACAAATATGAACGATATGAGGGTAAATCTAAAAAACAAAAATTAAAAAAAAAAGAAAGAAAAGTTATAAGAGAGAGGGTGAGAGAGACAGAAAGGGTAAGATCAGGTGAGAGGGAGAGAGATGGGGTGAGAGCGGGGATTGATCTCTTTGTATCCCTCCCTCCCTCTAATCTCTCTCTCTCAGATATCAATCCCCCTCCCCCTCTCCCAGAGATCAGAAGGAGGGGCAAGGGAGAGAGACAGAGAGATCGGCGGGAGGGAGGGGAGAGTCACCTGGATGGCGGCAGCGAAGCGGCGACGGCGGTAGTGGCTTCGATGGCGAAGGGTGATGGCGGATTTGGAGATGGGTTTAGGTTTCGACGGCGGCGGTCACTGCAAGGTGAGTTTAGTTTTTTTTCGTTTTATACACCCAGGTGAACGACGCAACTCGGGTCCGACTCTGGTCTGACTCGGGCGACTCAGCCGAGTCAACCCGAGTCGGATCGCGACTCGGCCGAGTCACCCGAGTCATACCAGAGTCACCCGCTTCCGCAGCAAACTAGCATATCACGACGCATTCTCGGCCCGGCCAGTGTCATTCCGGTTCCGACTCTGCCGAGTCAGAACCGGAATGGCCGATATATCGAACCCTGTTCCAGGACTGCTCATACATTATGGTAAAAGAATTATAATATGGAAAACGGAGATGTAGATGCAATTATATCAATATGATGTGGCCCCTAGGAAAACAAATATACTTGTATGGCATCTACTTAACATAAGATAGTTAAATACAAATATACTTGTATGGCATCTACTTAACATAAGATAGTTAAATAACCCCTTGGAAAAGCAAATATGAACAGGAAAAAAGAAAGATATTATGACATCTAGTTGACTTCAGGATTGAAGAATATGTGTGGTCCATAAACCCCACACCGTGCCACATCAGCTATGCAAGCCCTCGCTTGCTCACGCAGAGTTACCATGGAATCTTGGCTTGTGTGGTTGATACTAGAGATAATGAGATTAAGTTGCACGATATTCCTGTGGTTTGAGAACAGCCAGGAGGTATTTATTATCATTCAAACAATGTCAACAGCATTTCGAAGCCATCCCCTTTGCTACAAATATACTCCACACTGCTCCATTTATCACTTATTGTTTCGCTGCCTATGCCAAGCAAGGAAAGGAGGAAGGTCACGTCAAATAGCTGATGACCATAATAAAACTAAGTCGCATCTCCATGACAGAAACCCTTGAAAAACATCAAGGATATGAATATGGTTCATCATCAAGAAGTATGTATGGACAAACTGTTACATCCATTATTATCTTCAAAATAATAAAAGCACATAAATCTCACAGGGGAACCATGTCTTCCAATTAAAAATGTTATAAAAGAAGTAAAAAAAAATTGAACCACTTATTTCCACTTAAGTAGGCTGTCCGTGATGGACTAAGACACTTCAAGTTGGCCAAGTTCTGTATTTCCATATTATCAAATTCTAGATATACAATGACATACAAGATTATGAGTAAATACATAAAAGGCAAATTTGGGCCATGAGTGCTGAAGATAAAGCTTATGAAAATGCAATTAAAATATGACGGGCTAATATTGGAAGAGGAAATTGAATCACCTGCTTAGGCTGGCCATTTCGGCCACCTATTGTAGTTGTAATTATCTGACCTGTCTCTGTTCCATTTCCTTTCAAAATTGCTGTTTCTACAATCTGCGCCATCATCATATGTGTAGATCATCATATGTTTAGAATGTAGCAACGGTAACACATTAACGGTGACAGCATATAACAGACATACAAAGGACATATAAATGTGGAAAAACAACATGGACCTTATCACTTTGATCATTAACTTTCTCGTCTCTGATTGTCATTTCGTGCATTTCCTTTGGAAGCTGTTCGACACCAGCCTTTTCAGTTCTACCATTAGGATCTATAATTGATGCATTTGCATCAGAATCCAAATGACTTGGTGCAGTGGGTAGATCTACATCCATAGCTTTAGCTTTAACCATGTCAGGTTCTGCAGGAACTTCACCACCTGTATCCTGGTCGACTTTTGCCCTCTTGTTCCCAGAATCCCCATCCTGGAGTAACAAATTCATACCAAAACAGTAGTCAAACAGTGAATAGCCAAAACAAAACAGACTCCAAAAGGTAAAAGATTCCAGATAATCAGCCAAGCAAAATTAAATTAATCATAGGACGTTTATACTAAAATGACATGAGTTGACGTAGTTTCTCTAGCAAGGACCTAGTAGAAGGCAAATTTTGAAAAGACGGAGAAATTGGAAACTTTAGAAGAAGATAACAAATGACGGAATCACACCCTCAAGAAGAAGACTGTAACCTCCATTCAACAATCAGATTCCAACTTAATCAACTCAATTCATTCAATCATCAAAACGAAAACTCCTTTCTATTTTTTCGAGATTAGACTAGCCCCTTTTATTAGCAAC
Source organism: Agave tequilana (assembly GCA_038442645.1). NCBI lineage: Eukaryota > Viridiplantae > Streptophyta > Magnoliopsida > Asparagales > Asparagaceae > Agave > Agave tequilana. The sequence continues at coordinate 9,423 of JAVJIF010004715.1, forward strand.
TCCAACTAAAAAAGAAAACTAGACCCAAATTAAATCTCAACTAACCTAATCCCTATCCAAAACATAAGAATAAAATTTAGCAGATAGAAACAAATCCAATCAATTAAAAGACCAAATATAATCTAGTAACTAAGTAGAAGGACAAAACCAGCTCGCTAAAGGGGCAAGGCTCTAGACAGTCTGCTTTATCTCCAAAGTTACCCAGTTTAAGCTGAAGTCAGGAAGTCACTCTGCATAAAGAACCTACCTCCTTTTTTATTGCAAAGCAATGTAACTATCTCCTTGACACTATTGAACCACCTTACAAAACAAGCAAAGTCTCTTCGCAGATGTAAATGCATTACTTGGTTCCAGATCACCTACTCTATTTTTTTATTGAAGTGCAGGAATGAGGAATCTTTTGTCTTGTGAATTTTACATAGAATTGCTTGCCAGAACCAGAACACACTCATCAACGGCCATCATGCTTTCAACTTTGAAGCAATTCCAGCAATATGTTATCCTTTATTAAAGCTAGTTCATTCCTAAAATGGCAACCCTACAAGGCTAAAAGATTCCAGCCAATAAGTGAAGAGGTAATTTAGGGAAAGCACTAGACCTTGTGCCCATTAAGTGGGCAACTGCTAATATTACCACCTACAGGCCTAAATGTATGTATTCTTGTTGAACTTCCATCTTCATTAAAATAATCCAACAAAAAATTACTTTCAAAGGGAACTTCTAAGGGCAATTAAGTTCCCAGTCTAGCAAGTAACGCAGCCACTACTTCATATATTATCAACAGCGCCTAAGGTTCCTACCAAAGGAAAGTTATCAATACTGATTTACGGAAAGTTTCCACAAACCATGAAAACACTATTGTGGTCATATGCAACCCCACAAGGTGGTGACACGAAGAAATGGCATATTGGAAAGTATACTCACTTGTGGTCCCTTCAACTTCCTTGTGCAACCTCAATTAGTCACCCATGTCCAATACCCTTTCACTTGTCTAGGGCATCACCCTTTGCACTAACATGCAATGCATCTTGCTGAAAAGTATGATGAGTGCAATCCAAAACTACTAGGATTTTATGTTGGAATCCAAGCAAAAGAGATCAGCAACACCAGAAAATAGTCACCAATCACATGGACAAGTAAATAAAGGAAAGAAAAAGAGAACACAAGATTTAATGAGGTACGGCAATTTGCCTACATCCTCGGGGCAAAAGGGAAGAGAGTTCTCATTGAATCAATCAATTACAGACTATAAATATTGGGGAAAATACCTCTCTATATATAGCCAAAGAAGTCATGAAGAAAAGGAAACCAAAAACACCGAATTCGGATCAGAAACGAATTTTGAATCAAATTTGGAAACATGTCGCACATCCGCATTAGTTGACTATAAGTTGACTAATTACTCCTATTAGTCGACTAATAAATGTATTAGTTGACTAGTATGTAGTGAAACAGATTTGCCAACTCTCTGCATGTATCATTAGTCGACTAGGCCCAATACTTAGTCGACTAGGCTGGGTTCCTCCTGTGCAACGAACCATTGATACAACTGATACTCTCTCTATTCGACACCATTAATTGCATCGATTTTTGGCTAAACTCTAACAAAGTTAAAAAAAAAATCTATCAACAAGATTTTACCCTCTCCCCACAGTTCTTCACCTCAGTAAAGATTTCTCAAATCTGAGCCGAACACAACATAGCACCATGTCGGCTCCAATTTTGGCTGCATCATTGTGGTTGCCTACGTACCCATGCCCAACGGGATCAAGTCACACGTAGTTCATCCAAAAGAGCTCCACCGAGCTCACACAACTAGAAGGATATGGAGTAACTCTTTACAATATGCAAACTTCACTCCTGAACAACCTTGGTAAGCATATCAGCAGGATTCTCCTGTGTGAATTTTTTGTAACTCGATGTCACCTTCATCAAGAATCTCTCGAAAAAAGTGAAACATGACATCAATGTACTTCGTCCTTGTATGATATATCTGGTTCTTTGCCAAATAGATAGCACTCATGCTATCACAATTGATCTTCAATAGATCATGATCAATCCCCAAGTCATCAAGTAACCCTTGAAGCCATATTGCCTCCTTCATAGCCTCTGTCTTGACCATATACTCGGCCTCCGTAGTAGACAATACGACAATAGATTGTAGAGTAGAGCACCAGCTGACCGGTGCTTGGGACAATATAAACACATCCCATTGTGGACCGGTGTTTGTCGAGGTCTCCAGCGTAGTCGGAATCAACATATCTGATACACTCCTACTTACCCGTAACATCCTTCTTGAATATCAAACCAATGTCTATGGTACCTTTAATGTACCGTAGAATCCACTTTACTGCCTCCCAATGACTCTGCCAGGATCGTGCATATATCTGCTAACTATTGAGACAGCTTGTGACAAGTGGGCCTTGTACACACCATTGCATACATTAAACTACCAACTGTGCTACAATAGGGCTTGTGAGTCATGTAGTGGGAATCAACATATCCGATACACTCCTGCTTACCAGTAACATCCTTCTTGAATATCAAACCAATGTCTATGATACCTTTAATGTACCGTAAAATCCACTTCACTGCCTCCCAATGACCCCTGCCAGGATCGTGCATATATCTGCTACTATTAAGACAGCTTGTGACAAGTAGGGTCTTATACACACCATTGCATACATTAAACTACCAACTGCGCTAGCATAGGGCATGTGAGTCATGTACTCACGTTCTTTAACAGTAATAGGAGACATAGTAGTTTTTAACTTGAAATGAGAAGCTAATAGTGTACTTACAAAATTTGTATCATCGTTGATGTTGAACTTCTAAAGTACCTTCTTCAAATACCCCTTTTGTATCAAGCTAACCTTGTCACCTTCCAGTCCCGCTCAATCTTCATGCCTAGCACCCTCTTTGCTTCACCCAGATCTTTCATCTCGAATTTGAAAGATAAATCTTTCTTCAATTTATCAATAGCAGATCGGCTCTTAGAAGCGATAAGCATATCATCCACATACAAGAGTAGATAGCTAAACTCTCCACCAGGCAGCTAACTGTAATACACACAGGTTGTAATGGCTTTGTGAGTACCTATTCCCTCTTATGAAACTGTCGAATTGCTTGTATCACTGCTTTGGTGATTGTTTTAATCCATACAATGATTTCTTCAGTTTGCATACCATATTCCCTTTCCTACAATTTTGAACCCCGTCAGCTGAGACATGTAAATCTCCTCTTCAAGATCGCCATGGAGAAAGGCGGTCTTCACATCAAGTTGATCAAGTTCCAACTCGTACTATGCTACCAGTGCCAACAAAATCTGAATAGACGAGTGTTTTACAACATGTGAGAATACCTCATTGTAGTCAATGCCTTCTCGTTGAGCATAGCCTTTAGCTACCAATCTGGCTTTGTAGCGTTTAGTATCACCATCTGAATATTCCCTTTTTTGCAAATACCCGCTTACAACCGATCACCTTCTTTCCTTTGGCAACTCTGACAGTTCCCAAGTGTCATTCTTGTGTAGAGAACTCATCTCTTCCATCATGGCATCATTTCACATCTTAAACTCCGAACTGATTTTAACTTCCCTGTAAGTAGTCTGGATTGTCTCCTCAACAACTGGGAGAGCATAGGCTACGATCATGTTAGTAGTGAGCCAGCTGGGCTTACGTGGATTTCTCCGGGTTCTTGCAACTGCAATGGATTCTTGGACATTACTCATAGCCTGTCATTGATCCTCATCATTATCAGCATCCTGTTCGGCTACCTGATCATCTCCCTGTGTCACCGAGGGTATGACCTCAAATGATACTGATCTTTTAGAGGCAGTGAAGTAGCATCACTCTCCACCACTGCAATATCATGTTGGCTGTCTGACTCTCCACCTGCTGAGAGTTTGTATTCTTCACCATTGAAGCCTCATCAAACGTGACGTCTCTGCTCAAGATAAATTTCCTGTCCTTTGGATCCCAAATTTTGTGGCATTTTACTCCTTGCTTGAATCCTACGAACACATATTTTCTCGCCCTTGAGTCAAACTTGTTGTCTTTGATATAATAGTAGGCCGGACACCCAAATACCCATAGTGAATCATAATCCTGAGCAACTTTTCCTGACCAAACCTCTAAAAGAGTTTTACCTCTTATTGTAGACGAAGGCAACCTGTTAACAAGATGGCAAGCATACGCCAATGCCTCAACCCAAAAAGATTCGGATATGTCGGCATTGGATAACATGCAACGAACGTTCTCTAGCAAAGTCATGTTCATCCTTTCAGCCGCCTAGTTTTGTTGCAGTGTTTATCTTACTGTGAAGTGTCTTTCTATGCCCTCATCACGACATAGCTGTAGGAAAGGATCACTTGTATACTCTCCTCCGTTGTTTGAATGGAGTGCCTTGATCTTCCTTCCCTTATTCTTCTCCATGTTCGTTCACTCCAAAAACAACTCCAGGACTTCCCCTTTGTGCTTCATGGTATATACCCAACATCGCCTAGAGTAATCATCTATAAAAGACACAAAGTAATAGTTATCTCCAGTAGATGTCGTCTTGGTAGGTCCTCAAACATCTGTGTGAACATAATCTAAAATTCTCTCAGCGCAATGAGTTGCGGTGCTAAATTTCACCTTGGTCTTCTTTCCCATGATGCAATATTCACAAAATTCCAATTTGCAGTTAGTGGCACCTTTCAATAAACATTAATGTGCAAGAGCTTGCAAAGATTTTTCTTCTGTATGTTCGAGCCTCATATGTCAGAGTTAGGTGCAATTATTATTTGAATTTATAGAAATCGCCACTTGGCCTAAAATCGTACTACCCTTCAACTAATAAAGATTATTACGTCAGACGCCCTTCAAAACCACCATGAGCCTTTAATCATACTTCAAGACCCAATGCTTTTGAGGCACCAACAGAGATAAGATTTCTTTTCAGTTGAGCTACATACCTCACATCCTTCAATTCTCACACCATCCCATCAAACAACTTGACCAAGACAGTACCTATCCCTTCCATGCTACATGGACGATCACCCATGACAACAGAATAATCATCTAGTTTCTCAAAACCAGAAAACTAATCATTATTGGGACACACATGATAAGTAACTCATGTATCAATCATCCACTCAGAATCACTTAAGTAACCTACGATAGGAGTAGTGACTAAGAATGAAAATACAGATGAGTCTGAGTCTGATCCATCTACCTGTGAAGTACAACCTGATTGGGTATTAATCACCTGTGTAAGATTTGGCTTGGTTTTTGACTCCTTACATTTATTCTTATCCTTGATCCTTGATCCTTGGACAATCATACTTCCAGTACCTTACCTCTTTGCAGAAGACACACTAGTTCTTCTTCAGATCTCTGAACCCAGGTCTAGACTTTAATCTCTCGCAAATGCCTTTGCCCTTCTGATTGGAACTCATGCCTCTTACCACTAACACCTCTGCTAATGTACTACTGGAAGATTGCATATTCTTCCTCCTCACTTCGTAATTTACAAGAGCAGTCGACACATCATTATAATTAAGTGATTGTTTCTCATTAATCAAGGTAAGGATGAATGTCTCATACTTTTCATCTAAAAGAGAATTCAAAAGAATTAATGTCTTATCCTCTTCTTCGATATTCACATCCACATTAACCAAATCTGTAACAAGCTTTGTGTAGTCTTTCATGTGCTCAGCAATAGAGAGTCTTTTCTTCAATTGGAAGCGGTAAAAACCTCCTCTTTAGATGCAGTCGAAATTCGATACTCTTCGTCAGATATTTCTTCTCGAGAATCTCTCACATTTTCATTGCAGATGTCTCATACAGCACGTGGTACTTGATGCCTTGTGTCAAACAAGACCTCATTAAGACCATACATTGTCCTATTCATCTTGTCCCAATCCTTCTCAGAAGTCTCCTCCGGTTTTCTTTCAATTATAGAGTGTCTTCAAAGTTTGATGTTGTCAGTGCATCCATCACCTCACACCTCCACATCCTAAAATTGTTCGTGCCATTAAACTTTACCCCATCGATCTTCATCAGATGTAAGTTCACGGATTTCACTGTGGATTGACTTTCTTCATCCATCTTCTCAATAGATTCCTCAATACAATGCGAAAGACGATTAGTGAAAATAAATCCGAATAAGAAAGATCATATCATTACTTCCGAATGAAACTATAGACAGTCTCCAAGTTGATTTGCTCTACCTGAAAGAAAAACTCCCCGTCAAATCTGAAAAGCTCTGATACTACTTGTTGGAATTCAAGCAACAGAGAACAACAACACCAGAGGATAGTCATCAATCACACGAACAAGTAAACAAAGGAAAGAAAGAGAGAACACAAGATTTAACGAGGTTCGATAATTTGCCTACGTCCTCAGGGTAAAAGGGGAGAGAATTCTTATTAAATCAATCAATTACATGTTATAAATATTGGGGACAATATCCCTCTATATATATTCAAAGAAGCCATGAAGAAAAGAAAACCAAAAATACCAAATTCGGATGAGAAATGAATTCTAAATCAGATTTGAAAACAGGTCGTGCATCCGCATAAGTCGACTAATTACTCCTATTAGTTGACTAATACATGTAACTAGTCTGTAGTGAAACAGATTTGTCAACTCTCTGTATGTATCATTAGTTGACTAGGCTCAATACTTAGTTGACTAGATTGGGTTCCTCCTATGCAATCCACCATTGATACGACTGATACACTCTCGTATTCGACACTATTGATTGCATCGATCTTTGGCTAAACTCTAACAGAGTTAAAAAAAACTCTATCAATAAGATTTTACCCTCCCCCACAATTTATTCCAGTCAAATTCGCTCCATTAGAGATCTGAAGCAATTAGTTTACCTTTAATAGTAGTTGTTTTATTTAATTTCAATGTGTGGTCATCTTTACCTTTTCTTGTCAGGACATTGTTATGAAGTTCTAATTTTTTAGCTTTTTATTTTTAAAAAAATATGTAGGGCACAAGTCAGAATATCTTCTAGTGCCTGCTTAGAGGGATGTAAGGTTAGTTTGAAGCTACAGAATGTTGTCTCTTTTCTTCTTTCTTCTTTTTCCTTTTTTATGTCTCTTCTCTTTTTTCGAGGAAGGGTTTAAGAAAGATAAAGCAGTTTATATTGTGTCATTATTGACATCAATAGTGCTGGCCCTTCAATAAGGGCCCTTTTAAGTATATGATTTTGGATTGGAAAATGTTTACCAATACGATGGCTATGTTGTAGAGGAGAGAAATTTTCAGTTTATTATCAAAGCTAATAGATCACATGTCGTGTGGGTACTAAATGGGTCAGGTACTGCATAAAGTAATATATATTGGGTACAAAATCATTATCGAAGAAAGGTTTAACAATGATTTAAAATATGATTTGAATTACTAATAGGATATATGATTACAATTTAGAATTAGAAATAAAATGTAGGGTTTTATCATTTTGGGTATAGGATTAGGAATAAAGGGCTCAAAATTAGAATTAAGATTAAAATTGGGCTACGATGATAAGGGGTTCTCTCGTTTTGGGTTATAGAATTATTATAAAGTTAGAATTAGGTTAGCATTAGAGTTTAGTTTTTATCTTTTTGGTTTTAGGATTACTATTAGGTTAGCATTAGGGTTTAGGTTTTATCCTTTTGGTTCTAGGACTATTATTAGGTTAGTATTAGGGTTTCAGAATTTACCTTTTGTTACTTGATTACGTTAGAATTAGAGTCCAGAGTTTATATTTTAGGTTTCAGAATTAGGATTAAGGACCAAGTGCGATTAGCACAAAATTTTCTTTCAAACAAAGTACTTGCCCGTCTAAATGTGCAAATCACTTGGCCCATTAGGAGGGACGAGAGAAACCAATTCATCCAATTCTCTTAACCAGATGTGTCATTTTGTGGCCAGGAAATTATGCATATCTGAATTTTCACAAATACTTTTGGGTACCAAAAACCTCTTCTGTGTCCTATTCCAATAAAGCCTTAAATAGATGGTGTATAGTTCAATTTGAACGTCTCGTACACCTTTATCTTTATACATTAAAGTAGAACTCGATTTACTTGTTGTTCCTTTTTCCTAGTAAAGAAACAAAAATTTCGAAAAATTTCTTAGTAGTGCCTCTCCACTTCGTCCTCCTTAGTCCTGTGAGTTTTGCTATGATGATCCAAAAATAATTTTGAAAATATTTTGGGTATGGATGAACTCCCAGATACAAAACTGACACATACAATTAAGAAAAACAAATGAATCGGTTTCTCTTTCCTTGTTGCCCACCGGTTCTCCAGTTCTAACACCGAAAATTTAACACCCAATATGGCAATATAAATACTTTCTTTTTAGTATTGCATTAATCCCCTAGCCTAGTTTCTCTCATCTACTTTGACGAGGAGGGGTCATTTACTGTCAATCCTAATTCTAACACCGAAAATTTAACACCAAACTCTAATTGTAACCTAATCATAATTCCAAAATCCAAATGGAAAATCATAAACATAATCCTAACCCAAGTCTAACAAATCTTAATAATAATCCAGATCCTAACCATTATTATTGTATCTCTATAAGCCAAAATGATAAACCCTGAAAACTATTTTGATCCTGTATCCTATTCCTCATCATAGTCATAATCATAATCATAATCATAATCAAGCCTAGTTTAAATCCTATTACAACTCTTTAAAATGTTTCTTTGGTCCTGCATTCCATCATATTACAATTTGTTTCCTGGCTCATTTTATAACCAAAGAAATGTGGCCTGTCTGTCCAGTAACCAGATAGGAGCCTGAAAATGTTTCTCTTCTATGATCGGCCATCATACCAGTATGGAATCTTTTCCTAGCTTATTAATCTATTATCAATTTATTCTTGACACTATTTGGCTATTTCTTCCTCTTATTGTCACTAGATCGCGTTCTTTTCCTCTCTTCATTATAGTTTAATTTTTTTTCATTCTCATGGGCTTTGATTGTTGCTACATTTTTAAACACCCTGTGTATTTGCTATAATTTTTTACACATTACCTCTCCCTTCAATTGCTGAACACCTGAAAACAATCTCTTTTTAGATGGTAATCATCAACTCCTATACAAGATTCTTAAAGCAAAAAATTGATCTACTCATTCTTCATGGACAGTCACAGAAATAAGATTTTTCTCCTACTGAACTGTAGTTTTCCAGCTTCCCAAACTTTACCTGCAAGCTAGAAATTTTGACATTACATAAAATATTTAAATCTAGTCACATCCTTCTTCTGTAAAAGCGCAAACTCAACATTAGCAAAATAAAAGGCATGATTGAAGTTTCGCTGCCCATAACTCTAAAAAGTTAGCTCTCTTAGTATTTTGAGTGTCTCATATTCATTGGAGAAGAATTCACGTTCAGGTGGAGATGTTACAAGCTTCAAAGATCAAGCACGTACGTGTACAGGATTTGTGTATGTTATAAGTCGACTTATAGATCTTATTAGTTGACTTATGTTTCAACCTAGGCGACTTATACTTTGGTATAGTCGACTAATACATGGTATTAGTCAACTTATACTTGGGTCTAGTCGACTAATGACGGATCTGACAGTTTCCTTTTCAGGTTTTGCTTCCAGTTTGGTTTGAATTCTAGTTTCCTTCTTTCTTTGAGGCGGTGTTGATTGTATTGTTGAAATTTGGGTTGGATTAGGATCATCCTAGTGCCTATATAAACCCCTTGGGGTGGCCTTTTGAAGGCCAAAAAAGAGAAGTCAAGTTTATGAGAGATTTTCACCATTGAGAGTTGTGAGAGAGATATTCTTCTAACTCTTATATTTTTTTCTTTGTTTTCAATAAAATTTCTCCCCTCCTCCCCGTAGACGTCGGCACTCTTGTCGAACCATGTTTAATCTGGTGTTATTTGGTTGTGTGGTGATTTGTCTCAATTGCTTACTAGTGTAGATCTTCTACGCTTTCGCTTCCGCTGATGAGCCTACAACTTAGTGTTTCTCTTTTGTTGTATCGGCGTTGATCACAACAATTGGTTCAGAGCAATGGCTAGCAAAACGACCACGACAATCAAGTTCGAGGTGGAGAAATTCGACATAAAGTCCAAATTCTTGTTGTGGAAGATGCGAGTAACATCGTTACTCGAGGGCACACACAAGGTCTTACTTGGTATTGAGAAGAAGCCATCGAAGATGAACGATGATGAGTGGAATGACATCGACTCCCACGTGAAAGGCGACGATCATACTATGACTATCATGTTGGGATTTGGGTCGAACAAAAAGTCCCACATCGGCTAGGATAGGGATGGTCTTGGGTTTATAAGGATTTGGGCTACTCCACCTAGAAGGCTAGTCTTTTGGGATGGTGTCCCGAGTCTTTACAAATGGTATCAGAGTCATGCCCCGAACTTAGTCGTGTGGGTGGGTGCTGTTCGATCTCCCAAGGCGCAGTGGACCCCTGTTAAGCTGGATGTATAAAGATTGAGCTCTCGAGGGAGGTAATCATGCTCCAGGTGCTTCATGTAAGACGTGTTGTCCAACGCAGTGAAGAGGAGTGCTCCAGGTGCTTCATATAAGACGTGTTGTCATCCAATGCAGTGAAGAGGAGAAACCTCGATTGAGCACATGATCTTGTCGGATAAGAAATGAGAAAGATCAGCTTGCAGAGAGGCTCGAACTCTTTGTTTGAGGGGGGATAAAACCTGTTCAATTTTCACGACACAAAAAGGCGCAATGAAGTCCCAATAGAGCTAGTTGAGCTCTCGAGATTGGCAGCAGAGCCCTGCTTCACGTAAGGCGTATGTTGTAACACAGTGAAGAGGATCTCGATCTTGATTGAGCATATGTCTTCCACGTGTGAAGCTGGTCTTCTAGGTGTGAGGATGAGCTTACAGGGAGACTCTTTGTTCGAGAGGGGGATTGTTGGGATTTGGGTAGAACAAATAGTCCCACATCGGCTAGACATGGGGATGGTCTTGGGTTTATAAGGATTTGGGCTACTCTACCTAGAAAGCTAGTCTTTTGAGATGGTGCCCTGAGTCTTTACATATGAGAGGAGGTCCTCTACAACGTCATGAATGAGGAGACAACTGCTGGTCTTTGGTTTAGGCTGGAGAGGTTGTACATGACGAAGAGTTTGTCGAACAAGCTCTTCACGAAGAAGTAGCTATACAGCCTTCAGAGAAGGACGGTACGCCTATTCGACAACATCTTAATGCTTTTAGTAGGATTTTAAGCAACTTGTTGGCTCTAGAGGTTAGGCTAGAAGAAGAAGACAAAGCTCTTCTGTTACTATCTTCTCTTCTATCAAGTTATGACCACTTTGCGACCACCGTCATGTATGGTAAGGAGACCTTAGAGTTAGAAGATGTCAGATAGATGCTCTAAAACAACGAGCTGATGAAGAAGACAGATTCTATAGAGGAGACCTCAGGAGTGGTTATCAAGGGCTAGAGGGGAAGATCGAATAGTAAGGGACTCAAAAGAGATCTAGAGGCTTCTAACAGTTTTACTTGCTATTTTTGTCACAAAAAAAGGGCACATCAAGAAGAATTGTATGAAATACAAGGAGATGCTAAAGAAGAAGGACAGTAAGGATTCTGATGGGGCTAGTATCAATGAAAAGTCAGATCAAGCCGGGGTTACCGAACAAGCAGATGAGGATCCATGTGATGTCTTGACAGCTCAGTAAGGAAAAGGTAAATACTCAATGCTTGGTTACTTGACTCAGAATGCACATACCACATGTGCCCAAAAAAGGAATGGTTCAGTACTTACAAGCCTTATGATGGAGGCTCTGTCCCGATGGATAAACGACATTGTATGCAAGACAACAGGCATCGACAACATCCGTATGAGGATGTTTAATGGACAGGTTCGAACCCTCACGAGCGTACGTCACTTTCTACACTTAAAGAAGAATTTTCTCTCATTGGGAGTCTTGGAAGCTCGAGGGTACAAGTTTTTAAGTGCAGATGGAGGTAACAAAATTACCAAAGGCCCCATGACGATTCTCAAAGGAGAACGGACAACAAACTTGAAAAGATGACATGAATCATTATTGTTGGTGATGTTTCAGCAGCAACGGAGGAGGATATAAGGCTTTGGCACATGCGTCTTGGACATATGAGCGAACGAGGTCTTCAAACGCTACACAACAAAGATGCTCTACCAAGTATCAAGTATTACAAACTTGATCTTTGTAAATTTTGCATCATGGGTAAGCAACGTAGAGTAGCTTTCTCTACATCACAGCACAAGACAAAGGGCTTGCTAGATCTCATACACACGATGCGTGGGGATCTTCGCCAGTAGCATCCATCAGAAGTGCTAGGTACTATATTACATTCATAGATGACTTCTCTAGGAGAGTTTGAGTATACTTCTTGAAACAAATCGAAAATATTTCAGAAGTTTAAGGAGTGAAAACTATGGTGGAGAATTAGAAGGAGCGAAAAGTGAAAGTCTTGATGTGCGACAATGGAGGCAAGTATACCTCCACGGAATTCAAAGCTTACTTAGCACGCAAGGGCATCGAACACTAGCTAAGTATTCCAGGGCGACCAGAACAGAATGAAATAGCAGAGCGCATGAATCGAATACTTACAGAGCATGACTGCAGTATCAAGTTACAGGCTGACTTGTCAGAAAAATTTGGGCAGAGGCGATGAATCATGCTTTATCTGGTAAACAGGTCACCATCAACAGTCGTTGATCTTCAAATCTCAGAGAAGTTATAGCGAGGAGAGTTTGTGAATTATTTTACGAATTTTCGGTTACCCCGTGTATAGTTTGGTTGATAGTCAGAAAAGGAACAAACTTGAGTCCATGTCTAAGAAGTGTATTTTCATCGGTTCACCAAAAGAGTCGAGGGTTCTAGACTTTAAAATTCCGAGACAAGGAGCGTCTTTAGCAGCAAAGATGTAGTCTTTGACGAAAAAAATGGTGCAAGACAAGTAAGAGATGGAGGATAAAGCACAAGGTGGAGATTAAAACAGTTCGGCAGACGCTCGGGAAAAAAGAGTGGAGTTCTCAGAAAGCCCTAAAAGGCTTGATGGGTCAGAAAAGGACTCCTCAGATTCAGATGGAGACAAACAGGAAGCTACTCAAGAGCAACCTAGACCGTTGAGGCGTTTAGTCAGAGTTACGGTGCCTCCAACACGGCATGGCTGGGAAGATGATCATGTCTCTTTCGCATTAGTAACAGAAACAAGAAATCCTAATAGTTACAGGGAGGCGATCAAGACAGATGACCACGACAAGTGAATTACAGCCATTGAGTCGGAGATGGAGTCTTTGGATAGAAATCAAATATGAAAATCTATAGATCTTTCAAAGGACTCTAAAGCAATAGGCTACAGATGGGTCTTTCGCAAGAAAGACGGTACAAGGCAAAGTTAGTTGCCAAGAGATATGCTCAGAAGGAGGGTATTGACTATAATGAGATCTTCTATCCTGTAGTTAAGCATACGTCTATCCGGATGTTATTGGCGATAATAGCTCAGTTTGATCTAAAGTTGGAGCAGATGGATATCAAAGCAGCATTTCTACATAATGAGCTAGAGAAGAAGATATACAGAAAGCAACATGAAGGTTATATTCAGTGATATCAAGAAAACAAAGTGTCTTCTAAATAAGTCCCTCTATGGACTTGAGCAGTCTCCCATGCAGTGATACAAGCGGTTCGACTCCTTTATGATCAAAAGCAGATACAATCGATGTAAGTATGATATTTCAAGCAGAACGATGATCCAAATTATTTATTGTTAAATGTGGATGATATATTGATTGTTGCGAGAAACAAGACACATATTTAGAAGCTTAAAGCTCAGCTCGAGAGGGAATTCGACATGAAGAATTTGAGAGAAACCAAGAAGATCTTTGGTATGGAGATCACCCGAGACAGAGGTTCAGACAGACTTTAGCTATCCCAGGAGAACTACGTTCTCAAGGTGTTGAAAAAATTCAACATGACAGAAACAAGACCAGCCACCACTCCTTTAGCAAGTCACTTCAAATTATCCTTCAAGCAGTGTCTACAATCACCGAAAGAGGAGAAGGAGATGTCTCGAGTACCATATGCTAGTGTAGTGGGATCACTCATATATATTATGGTCTGTACTAGGCATGACATAACCTATGCGTTAGAACAGTAAGTCGGTTCATGTCAAATCCAGAAAAGCAATATTGGGAAGCAGTGAAGTGGGTGCTACGATATCTACGAGAAACTGCGAAACTAGGCTTAGTGTTTCAGAGATTGAAAACGGGAAAGTTTAGAGTATGACACGGCCATGTTGATGCAGATTATGCTGGAGATCCTGATCAGAGAAGATCTACGACGGGCTATGTGTTCACGGTAGTTGAGTGCGTCATTAGTTGAAAGGCAAAGTTGCAAGATATTGTTGCTCTTTAAATGATAGAGGAAAAGTACATGGCTTCAGTTGAGGCAAAGGAAGCTTTGTAGTTGAGATAATTGGTCAAGACTTTTGGTATAATGCAGAATTCAGTTCGTGTTCATTGCGACAGTTAGAGTGTTATCATCTTGCTAAGGATCACAGATATCACAAGAGGACGAAACACATTAATGTGAAATATCATAAGATACGGCAGCGGGTCGTAAATGACAAGGTGATCGACTTAGTGAAAATCAGTAAAAAAAAATACAGCGAATATGATGACGAAGACCATCCCGGTGGAGAAGTTCAGGGCATCTCTGAACTTCATCAAGGTTCTCCAAAAGTAAGGTGGAGAACAGGCTCTTGGGAGGGAGCTATGTGAAATCACATAAGAGGGAGAACGCATGGTGAATGAAGCGGAGGCCAACTTCTACAAAGGAACTCAATGAACATGAGTTAAGATGGAGATTGTTAGTATTTTGAATGTCTCATATTCATTGAAAAAGAATTCAGGTTCAGGTGGAGGTGTTACAAGCTTCAAAGATCAAGCACGAACATGTACAGGATTTGTGCATGTTATAAGTCGATTTATAGGTCTTATTAATCGACTTATCTTTTACCTTAGTCGACTTATACTTGGGTATAGTCGACTAGTAGTTGCCAACAGAGAGTTGGGTTCTCGGATTTTGTCAGAGTGATCGACTAATAATTAGATATAGTCGACTAATACATGTTATTAGTCAACTTATACTAGGGTTTAGTTCGACTAATGGCGGATTTGGTAGTTTTCTTTTCGGGTTCTGTTTCCATTTTTGGTTTGGATTTGAATTTTCTTCTATCTCTGAGGTGGTGCTAATTGTATTGTTGAAGTTTGGACTGGAC
This sequence comes from Agave tequilana, assembly GCA_038442645.1. Lineage (NCBI taxonomy): Eukaryota > Viridiplantae > Streptophyta > Magnoliopsida > Asparagales > Asparagaceae > Agave > Agave tequilana. Next base: position 24,677 of record JAVJIF010004715.1, read on the forward strand.
TAGGGTCAATCTAGTGCCTATATAAACCCCTTGGGGGTGGCCTTTTGAAGGCAAGTCAAGAGAAGTCAAGTTTATGAGAGAATTCCACCATAGATAGTTGTGAGAGAGAGATATTCTTGTAACTCTTGTATTTTCTTCTATGTTTTAATAAAATTTCTCCTCTCCTCCTCGTGGATGTAGGCACTCTTTCCGAACCACGTTAAATATGGTTTTTTGGTTGTGTGATGATTTATCTCGATTGCTTGCTAGTGGTAGATCTTTTACGCTTCTGCTTCCGTTGCCGAGCCTTCAACTCGGTGTTTCTCTCTTGTTGTCTCAGCGTTGATCACAACAAGCTCTGCACCAAACCAATAAGCTCTAAAAACTGCACTTTTCATCTTCATACCTCACCTACAGTAGCTCAAATGCTACTTCATTTAGAAATAATTTCCACTATCAAGTGATCGAAATTTTGATCCTTATAAGTAACTTACTGCATCAAGATTACATTTTGAACTGAGATAATAACCAGGTGCAAATTCCCACGCAAACATTATAACCCTCAATACTTTCCATAAATACTCTCCTATTAAAAATGCAAAGGCAAGCAGAACTCACCAAAGATGCACATCCCAGAACAAACGAATGCTAGCAATAATAACTAGCAAATATAACACAATCTCGAGAAGCAATGCGCCCTCACTCCTCATCAAAAAAAAAAAAACCCAAAAAGCAACAAAGTAACAGCAACAGTGAACAATCAAGAGGATGCTTACGGGATCTGAGATCGAGGAGCGGCCAGAAGCGATGCTCTTGAGACGCCGCATCATATGCATTTTTTCCCCTCTCTTGAAAAATTCGGAACCCTAATATCTTTTCCCCGCCCCCTTTCCCCTTCTCTCCCCGCTAATTATTTGCTTCTCTCAGAGGAGAGAGAAGAGACGGTGAGACGGGGGAGACAAAAGAGAGCGCAATGGTTTTCTGACAAACTAAAAAAAGAGAGAAGAAAAAGGCCCCATTTTGTTCTGACCTTCATAATTCATTTTTTTTTCCCTTTTTCATAAGGAATCTTCAGTGGGGAGTTGATGTGAACCGTTGGCTTGGCCGCATTCGTGATCGGACGGCTGAGGAAGTAGGAAGAAGTGTGGGAAGTTACGTATTTTTTAGTGATAAAATCACCCGTTAATTCTTTGCGTTGCTTACGGGCAGGATTTTGTATGAGATCTGATTGGGTTCTGAGAAGTTGACCGTTGAATTAAGTTAGGATTTTGGGTTGATTACTTCAGATTTTTTTTTTCCCCTCCTTTTCAGTTTGCGTGTATAGAACAGACTTAAAGAGTAAGAAAATATTTCTTTGAATGTCTCTGCCTTTTTATGTTTGACAAATAGAATTTGAAATAAATACGTAGAAAAACTAAATTGTATCCTTTATATGAAAAGTTTATAAAAAAACTTTCTCAAGAGAGAAAATTGATCTAGATATTTTAAATATGTTTTAAGGATTCTGTCAACTGGACCCGTAGGTACAGGTCAAGTAAATATTAAATATACTATTTGCGTAGCATTAGTTTATGTTTCACGCTTAACCACGTGAAATGTTAATATTTTGCTTCATGATCTTTTCACCGTTCCTTTGAACTGAACACAGTACACTCGAAAAAGTTCAAAGTTAGTAGACAAAGTGTTCTTTTTTTATGAAAAAAAAACTCGTGTGTGTGAGGATAGTGAATAACTAATAAATATCTTTTTGTGATGCTGTAACATCCACCTTTTTTACTTTCCCATTTCTCATTTAAGCTCACACTCCTCATTTATTTCCTTCAAGTTCCTTTTCAAATGAACCCAGCCCCAAGCCCATGCCCAAGCTCCACAAAATAATAATAATAATAATAATAATAATAATAATAATGAAATAGGCCCAACCCCAAAACCCAAGCCCGCAAGCCCATCTCCATATATATCATCTCTTTCTTCTCATCTCTCTCACACAACCTCACCCTAGCCCTAACCCTGACCCATTCACCGTTGTCCCTCTCTCCCCCTCTCCCTCTCCCCATTGTGTCGAACCGCTTACAGATCTCAAGCCACACTCATGCAGCCTCTCCTCCCGCAACCACACGTCGTCCTGAACGCCACTAACTCGCTCCTCCTCCTTCGTGCGTGAATCCTGACCTCCTCTTCCTCGTGCGGCCAAGATCACTATCGACACCCTCTACATCTCCTCCTCAAACTCTCGCCTCTCGTGCAACTTTGCCTGCACAGCGCCTCCTCCCCTCGTCCTCAGAGTCGCTGTCGTTGGCACATGTCCTCTCTCTCCCTCTCACCCGCAAGCTGCACACCACAACCGCCCTGCTCCTTCACCAACACCCGTGTTGCCTCTCCCTTGCGCTGCCCCTGCACCTCCACTACTCCCTTCTTCTTATTCTCTTTCCCATTCCTTGTGTCTCCTCCTGAGCACTGCCCCGCCTGCAAAGCCACACAACCCAACTACCACTAACTCTGCCATCACTGCCCCTCTCTTCTTCTTCTCCTTCCTCGCGCCACCGCCATCATCAACCTCTCATTCTTTTCTTATTCCGTCACCGTCGCTTATTCTCTCACTCTCTCTTTCTTTCTCCTTTACTCTCTCTTTACTGTTGACGGCCAGCCATCGCCCGACCAGGCCGCCGCCGTCACCTTAGCCCCTAACCCACCACCGGCCAGGCGCCGCTGTCGCCTCTCGTTGGCGTTGCCGCCAGCCTTGCCAACGCAGTTGCCTCCCCCCTCCCCCACTTCTTCCTCTCCCATGTTATTTTCTCTCTTCTTCTTCCTTTTTTCCTCTTTTTAATTGGATCCACACCCACACCAACCCGAACTCAATAGAAACCTGACCCACTTCAAGACTCTATATATTGAACTCTTCAAGTTAGCAACCCGACCTGATTATTAAATCCAACATGACCCGTTCTAACTTAAACTCGCATCCGCATTCCTTAAAAGAAGCCAACCCAAACCCGATAGCAACCCGACCATATCCTATTAGAACCCGATACAACAGTCCAGACCCGTTATGTGCAGTCCAGACCCGTTAAGCACCGGTTTGACTTTCGGGTTGTATATCGACTGTTCGAACCCCGATTCGAGTGCTCTTCGAGGGATTGGAACCGCGAAAGATCGAGCTACGCATCAGCGATGACTCAAAGTGAGTGTTGTTTACTTTCTTTAATAAATTTATTGTGTCAGTTAATTATTTAATACTCGCTATTTAAATTGTTCAATTAATTTATAGTATTTAGAAATTGTGAACTTTTGTGAATTAGTTGCTAGTATAATATCTTGTCATGTAATATTCATGAACATTTTCATTCAATTATTCTACATGTTCTAGATAAATAGATGTGAATCCCAAAAATCATTCGGTGGAATACTGAATTGCTGTCCTTTATAAATAATGCCTTTATTTGATTTTAAGTCCTATTCATCTGCAGGAATGCAATAGATTATCAAAATTAGATTATTATACTCTACGAGAGTAGGATATTTTTTGTGATGATGGATCAGATATACCCTTGATGTTATATATATATGGACTCTGTATTCTGTCATTAAAATGTGAGTGTCTCTTCATTAGTTATTGTTTGATTCGGATCTAGACGTGATGAACTTAAACTATAATTTGATTGGATCTTGGGGCTAATTAGTTTGTGATCATAGCTAAATGTGTGGATTCTTATGTGAGGTATATATCAGATTTGATTTTCCTTATTCGATGATAGTGCGGGAATTAAATTGAATATTAAAGATTTATTTAAATAGGATGTAACATTATTAAAAGATTGGATCTCTCGATGCTTGGATCGGTCAGTGAATTGTACTGAAGTGGAGTTGACTTGGGGTTGAGAAATATGTGTAAATTGAATTAACCTGACTAGTAGATTTCACATACATATAATTGATTTGCTACTCTGGTTTAGATATATTGCTGAGGTTGAAGTGAGGGTTAACTGATAATCTTGATCGATTTGGGTAATAGGAATTTGATTAGATACATCTGAATAATTGTATTCAATATGTTATGATTGGATATACCGGTGAACATAGAGGATTACGATAGATTGATAGAAAAGAGAAATCTTAGAATACTAAACTACTTTTAATTCACCAAGCTTGAGGAATAATATTTTGATGTCCTTGATGAGTGTGTTGAGATTAGAAGTTAAGGGATCAGTTATTGTTATATCTTAATAAATATAGATGGGATCTTAATTAGTTCTAGATGAAATTGCATATGGACGAATTAGTTCATGTCATATTAATAGAAAATTCATGTTACTGAAATTACTGATTATATGATAATATCATTGTATAGTTACATTGTTATTATCACTGTTATTATTACTGTACTTGCATTATCCTAGTAATATAAGTAACATGAACATTAAACAACTTACACATAGATGAAAAAAATTAAAAGGTGAAACAACGTCTATATTTTGGGTGGACTTAAGAAAAAGTTATGCAACTGAGAGAGGATTTCACTGCATGGTTCCCGTGGGGTGACTGACACTCTGTCATGATTATCCTGTTATATATTTTTGACTACCTAACAGTAGGGTCTGGTTCAGTGCTAGGAGTCTTGGCAGTGGTTCCGGGTATGTAAAAAACCCATTTAAAATACAGACAATGTCTCTACCAATCAGTTTCAATAACATAAGATCTCAATTGACATGCGTAGTAGGCATAGTATGGAATGTGTTTACTACACGTGGCAATTAGAGTTTACTAACATAATTAATAAAAAATAGACATTGCATAATGCATCGTAATTTGACGTGCAATTGCTATATGTATATGCCGTGATAGACCCCTGTGTGTGTTGGAAAAAGTTACAATACACATAAATGTAACTAAATTAAGTTACACACACATCTTTTCACTACACAAAAATTTTATTTGGTGAGATACAAACAAAAATTAATGTGAGTAGTCCCCACAAGGTGTTTAAAATATTTTTTGTGTGGTGGAAAGAGGTGTGTGTAATTTAACTAAGTTACGCCTATGTGTATTATAACTCTACCCATACACACACACACACATACACACACACACATAAATATATATATATATATATATATATATATATATATATATATATATATATATATATATATATATGTATATCTATATGTATACATATATATGTATATACATATACATATACATATACATATATATGTATATGTATATACATATATATGTATACATATAGATATACATATATATATTTATGTGTGTGTGTATATGTATGTATGTATGCATGTGCGCGCGCGCGCGCGCGCACACACACAGTTATGTGTATATATAGAGATAGAGAATGAGACTTCAAAATTTACGTTTAGTTTTTGGTAGAAAACTTAACGATTTTTTAACCGCTGGATCTGCTTTGATACCAGTGTATGATGAGACCTGCTTTTTAAGGACTTTTTTGCAAAAGTCCCACACCAGTGTGTGTGTGTGTGTGTGTGTGTGTGTGTATAAAGAGGGAGAGGGAGAGAGACTTGTGTCATTCCGGAAGGATTCGAAGCTGAATACTCAAATACAACCCTCCGACATTCGAATACAAGATCCACTCCGTTGAAATTGATCTATATTATTGCAAGTATTTATAAACCAAAAATCATATATTTTAAATACTTATTGCTTATGCATCAAGTAGGAGAAAAACGGATGGTCTAAATAGTGAGTTAGTTAGTTTAACGGTGTAGAACATTTGAAACCTAACAAAAGTTGGTTTGTAGGGATTTTAAATATTTAGATCATGATCAAATGGTCGGATCGAGAATTTGTATGTCTAAAGATATAGATCTAACCTACTCACTACTTATGGCCGTTCATTTTGCGCCACTTGGTGAATAGGCAAAAAATATTCAGAACACTTAATTTTTTATTTTTAATTACTTTAAATAATATAGATCAACTTCAATGGAGTGGATCTTATATTTGAATGTCGGATGTTGGTATTTGAGTGGGAAAGATTCGGGCTCGAATCCTTCCGGAATGACACAAGTCCTCAAGGATGCTTGTTGGAGGCTGATTAATTCTTGAAATATTAGACTCAACAGTTGATTTTTCATAAAATCTTATTATCTTGTGTGAAAATTTATATGTCATATTACAGTGATCTTATTTATCGTAGTTGATTTATACAACTGGTTCAGATTATATTGTGGCTTAGCGTGTATACATGAGGTATTTTCCTGCGTACATGTTTCGTCGATTATCGTCACGTGTCATTTTCGAGTATTTTGGGAAATGAGGCGTGACAGATGCCACTGAGACCTGACTGTGTGGTAGGAGGGTTGGGTTGAGAAATGCGAGGTTACCTCGTTCAAGACCGAAGTACAGTCTTTGTTAAAAGGTCAAATTTTCTGGTCTCATAATACAATTCCATTTTCCTTTATTGCTTTCTATCTATGAATTTTTTTTATGGAACTTAAGTTTCTCTATATTCTATGGATTTTCAGGAAAAATACAGAGTATAAACTCCTGTTCATCCTCTTCCAAATACAATTTCTATAGTATGAAGTGGAAATATGTATCATAATATTTTTTTTAAATAGTATATAAATATTTTATATTGTGTATATAAATAATATATATTCTTATAGCCACATACCTTAATATATATTTATTATACTGTCTTAGATAGTTATATTTTTGTTATAACTTTTGTCAAGACGAAAGACAAAGATTTGATAGTAAATTTTGTTAGTTTCTAGGATCCAATCTGACAACTAATCAATGTCACCGATCTAATTAGCCAGGTCGGTGAATATCAGATGAGAGGTTTTTCATTCAATAAAACATTTCTTAATTACAGAACCACCTTTCAATTATCTTACTTGGTTAAAACACCAATCAGACTGGCATAAGTCAGTCTCAATATACTGAATATTAGTATAACCCCTGTATAAAGAAAATTAATTCACTTATACAGTGCTTGGAGTGAGGTACGCTTATAGCGAATCTCCTTAAGACAATTATGTCCCCCGCTACGGTGCTAACAGGTAACTGGACGCTGGTATCCCAAGATACAACGCTCCTTCACGGTATTTGGATAGCACTACCAAATCACCGTACGGTTGAACTGTAGTTAACCAGTACCTTCACAGGATTATCAAAGCAGTAGGACCAAGATAAATTTCAGGGAGAATATTTGTCTTTACTTTGGAGGAACACCCACCGTAGATAATGGAGTAAGATAGAAGAATATTCTTCTTCGAAAGTCACAGATTCAGACAACAATTCAATTAAAAAATCTGTTGAATTTTCTGAGCCTTCTTTCAGAAGGAATCTGTTGGAAGTCACTTCAGAATTTGAGTTGCAGAATTCCCACTTCCTGTTGGAAGTCACTTCTAAATCTTAGTTGCAGAAGTCCCACTTCGGAAAGGCAGATCCATCCGAACCCGACCGAACGGTTGTGTAACACCCCGTTCCTGAAATACGTGCTTAGATATGTATTCTGATTTTTCTATCATATTTCTTTGATTTAGCTTGTATTTTTTTTATTTTATGATTATTGGTGTGATTGTTTTGTATTGGATTTGGATTCGTGGACTCGGAGTCAGCCCTAGTATGAACCGGGGGCCCGATCCTAATGCATTACTCAATTTAGCCTTTCTGCTAGTCTGATTTGACCGATTTCAGTTTCAAACATCGTTTTCTAATATTTTTGATTTTTCTAATTTTCTAAAATTTTTCAGAATTATTTACAAAATCTTCAAAACCGGTGTCGCTAGCATCGCTGACTGTTTTCTGAATTTTTTGTTTTCAAATGGACTTAAATTTTCAGAAACGACTTTCACATTACTTCTTAAAATCTTATTTTCTAACTAAAGGCATTTTTTTTGAGATTTTTCAGAATTTATCGAAAATCTACCGGTTTTGATGTCCACCAGTACCGCCGGAAGATGTCATGATTTTTAATTTGAAAACCAGATTAAATTTTTCGAATCTAATTTTATCGAGCATCTTAAAATAATATTTTCTATTTTTGAGAATTTTTCAGAGCAATTCTGAAACAGTCAATTTTTACCATATTTAAATAATATAATTTTTTCCCCTTCTCTCTTCATTTTCTTTCTTCATTTCTTTTTCCTTTCCTTCCAAAGTCAACCCCTGATAGTCCACTCCCCCATCCCATCACCTATCAATCCCATCCCCCATCCTATCACATTTCCCTTTTAAATAAACAATCTGCCCCACTTTTTCAATCAACCCCTTTTCCTTTTCCTTTTCCTTTTTCTTTTTTTTCTTTTCTCCCCTTCTTCTTTCTTCTTCTGCTTCTTCTTCTCCCTGGCGATGACGCCAGCCAGCCGCCGCCCCCGCCGTGAGCGCCTCCGCAGCTCTCTCCTCTTCTTCTTCTTCCCCTTCTTCTTCTTTCTCTTCTTCTTCCTTTCATTCCTCTTTCCTTTTTCTCCTTTCTCCTTCTTTCTTTTCTTTTCTTTTTCCCACCTCCTTCCCTCTCTGTGGTGACCGCCGGCGGCCAGAGTCACCGCCGGCGACCACTGGAAAGCCAGGCTAGCCAGCAGCTCCCCCTCTCCCTTCTCTCTCTACTAATTCTACTCTCTCTCTTTCACCTTACCTCTCTCTCCCCCTCCTAGATCCAGAGCCCCAGGAAGAGGCTGAGCGTCGCCAGCGACGCGCCGGCAGCTGAACGTGGCCAGGGGGCCTCTTGGTCCCCTGTGCGTGGGCACCCCCTCTCTTTTTCTCCCCCTCTCTCTTTTACTCCCTCTCCTCCCCCTCTCTTTTGGGGTAGCCGCCGCCTGCGACGGCCCCGGCGGCCAGCGCTGCTCCCTGCGCCTCCCTGGCCGCAGCCAGGGAGAAGCAAGGCCAGCCCAGGCCAGAGGCCTGGGCTGTGTGTGAGCAAGGGGGCTCTCTGGCCTGGGCTGTGTGTGAGCAAGGGGCGGCAGCCCCCCTTCTTCTCTTTCTCTTTCTCTTTCTCTCTCTCTCATCTCTCTCTATCCTAATTTCTCTATCTCATCTCTCTCTTTCCCTATTTCTCTCTCCCTCTCTAGCCTTTCCTCTCTCCCTCTCTCTACTCTCTCTAGACTTTCTCTCTCTAAAATCCCTCTCTAGACTTTCTCTCTCTCCTCTTCTCTTTCTCTCTCTAAAATTAATATATGTATATTTTTAATATATGGATTGATGGTGTGCGCGTATTTCTAGTGTTCTGAAATTTCATGCTGTTTTTCGGTGATTTAGGCGAGTATAGCTTCTTTTGAACATGCATCTATTTTATCATTATGCGAGTACATTTTCTGTGTTGCTATATGCTTTGCTATTACCGTTACATGCTTAGTAAATGCCACTGTAACTTTTATTACATAATACACCAATATACAAGTTGACATATGATATTTACGCCGGTACTTGCCATGCTATATTTGACATATGATATCCGACGCCGGTACTTGCCATGCTATATTTGACACATGATACCTAATACCGGTACTTGCCATGCTATATTTGACATATGATATTCAACACAAGTACTTGCCATGCTATATTTGATACATGATATCGGACACCAATACTTGCCATGCTATATTTGACATATGATATCCGACATCGGTACTTGCCATGCTATATTTGACACTTGATATCAGACACCGGTACTTGCCATGCTATACTTGACACATGATGCATAACACCGGTACTTGATATGTTATACTTGACACCTGACACCTGTATTACCTGGCAGATTCATGATTATTATGTGACCACACCTCTGGTACACCTGTACTCCTGAACCCATGTACTCCCGTATCTCTTGTACTCATGTCCCTGGCACCGTTACTCTTGTTAATAGCACAGTCAGACCGGCGTCCGGCAGAGTATGCCTGGTGTCAGAATGACCAGGATGTATCCCACAATCGTGCTAGCGTCCGGCGGATCCTGAATGGAACTAAGTGCCACACGGAGCAAAGTGCCACACCACACACGTGGCGGGGGCCACCTATTAAATCCGTGGGGACCACCTCTAGAATCCATTCCCCACACAGAGCAAAGTGCCACACCACACATGTGGTGGGGGCCACCTCTTGAATCTGTGGGGGCCACCTTTTGAATCTGTCGGGCTGCCTCCTGTATCAACCCTCAGAGCAAAGTTCCACACCATACACGTAGTGGGGGCCACCTTTTGAATCTGTGGGGGTCACCACTTGAATCTGTAGGGCTACTTCCTTCCTTCTGCATGTGCCGCCTGGTGTTAGCGTGATAAGCATTCTCAGTGCCTATTAACACCCACACATACCTGTACAATGATAACGCCTGGAACATGTGTTATTTGGTCTCTCCTCTATTCGAATAATGTGTTGGCCCAAAGGCCTTCCACTCTAGTTTTGATGATGATTGACTCATGTAGTTATGTTTACTAATAATCTTGTGTTGTCTAAGTTTCAGATCATTAACCAAGATATTAGTTGGTGATTAGCTTCAACAAGGAGTTTAGAAGCTTTTCATGATGATTCCAGGGCCAAAGCGTCAAGATCACACATTGCCTAGCCCATGGATGGAGTTTTGGAGCAAGTCAACTTGAAGATGAAGATCATCAAGAAGACTTAGGTATCCATAGTTTAGTTAGTGTGTTTAGATCCAATTTGTAAAGTTTAGTATAGTTGATATGCTCAAGTGCACAACACACACGTTTCATGATTTGGATTTTGGTTTTCATGGATAGTAGATCAAAACAAGTTTACTTTATTTCTATGTATATTAGATATGTTCTAGATATACATACATGCTTTAAAGTTGCTAGACAAACTTATTTTGACTATCCTATTCATGTTTCGGAAAAATCAAGTTTGACAAAAATACAAGTTTTGTTTTTGATAAAATTTGCAAGACTCAAAAATGAATTGAATATGTTGATACATGTCTTGAAACTTTTATCACTTGTTTGAGTTTTGATATAAAATGATAAAAATATTTTTGGTGATTTTTAGAAGTATTAAAAGATTTTTATAAAATATTTTCCCAAGTTTTCTGACCCAGTTTTCAGTTCCAGACTCAACCAGTCGACTAAGCCAGGTTATTAGTCGACTTGGCTGATGTCCAGTCGACCGGGCCGGTCGACCGGACGTGCACAGATCTGTGCATGTTTGGAGTCACTGGGACGGTCAACCGAGCCAGTCGACCGGGTCTGAGAGCTCTGCTCTCGGGTTGTTTGGGTCGACCGTGCCGGTCGACCGGGATGAGAGCTCTGCTCTCTGTTTGTTTGGGTCGATCGGGCCGGTCGACCGCAGTTGCCCAACGGTCATATTTCTGACCGTTGGCAGTCGACCGGGTCGGTCGACCGGCAGCCTGTCAGGCTGCCAGCTCATCCTAACGGCTAGTTTTCTGATGGGCCTATATAAACCCCATCTCTTTGGGGATTTTGGCCAAGTTTTTTAAGAGGAAAAATTTTAGTTTTCTGAGGTGTTTAAAAGAATTTTAAAAAGAATTTGTGGGCTTTAAAACTTCTCATCTTCATTATTTTGGGCTTTTGGAAAATCAAAGAAAACTAGGTTTTGGGATTTTGATTTGATCTTGCATTTTCTATCTTTTACAAGAGACTTCCCAATTAGTTTTTCTTTGTTGCTTGTTTCCAAAAATACTTAGTTTTTCCACACTTGAGCTATATCTTCTATCCTAAACTATTAGGATCTTTGTTTTGTGGAAAGAGAAAAGAAAAGAGAGAGTTTTAAGGTTGTTGTTGTAACCTCTAAGTTGTACACCCTTATTCTTGTTGTATCCCTCTTCGGTAGAGGTGATCGGGTGATTAGTTTGTACCCTCAAGTGTGAGATGATTGAGATTGGTTGTGAGCCTCTTCGGTAGAGGTGTTGTTGTTGTTGTTGTATTGGCTACGGGCCTACCCCTCGGTTGTGAGGTGGTTGTTTGAGAGAGGAGTTAGGTACTCCATTGTTGTACAAATCCTTCTCGGTGAAGGTTCCCTCGGTGGGAGTCCTCGGTGGACGGTATAGTGGATTGGAAATCCTACACGGTGGTGTAGGCAGGGATGTAGAGCAAGGGAGCTCGAACCTCGAAACATATCTTTGTGTTTGTGTTTGATCCACTTGTCTCTAAACTCTCTCTCTTTACATTTGTGCAAAGCATCATACTTCATTCATATCATATTTGCTTGTGTTGAGCATAATTCATCTTGTCATATCATATTTATTTGCTTGTGTTGTGCCTTACATAATCCATATTGCTATATCCTTAATTGCTTGGCTTGATTGTGTGTGCACATTGCTTGGATTGCTTGTGTGTGTGTGCCCAACTTATACTCATCCAACAAGAGCTTCACATAGCGCCTCAACCCATTTCAAGGGGAATTAAGGGGAGTTAGTCCAGAGCCTCGCAAGGGGAATTCGGCTACACTTGTTGTATTGTATTAGTTTGTGCATAATTTGCATTAGCTTCCGTATTTAGCGCACTTAGTTTTGCATTAAGTTTTAGATTAGCACTAACACCTATTCACCCCCCCTCTAGGTGTTTTTTTCAATTGGTATCAGAGCTAGTGCTCCTGATACTTAGGCTTAACATCCTAGGAGTGAGATCCATTTGCTTGCTAATCTATTGTTTACATTTGCTTGTTTGCACACATATAGTTTACCATGGCCTTCATGACCCCACCTATGTATGACCCTTCCAACATTCATGTTTGGAAGATTAGGATGACCGTTTATTTACAAACCCTAGGTCATAAAGTTTATCTTGCTATTACCAAGGAATCCTTCCTTAGTGATCGCAATCATATAGGGGCCAATGCACAAGCCCTAGAGGCCATTAGAAGCACTTTATCTAAAGAATATCTTATGAGTGTTTCTAACCTTGTTTCCGCTTTTGCAGTGTGGAACAAGTTAACAACAACCACCATCACCTCCAAGCTTCAATTGCCAAATCAACCGGAGGAATCTAGTGGAGAATCCGATTCTCAATGCTTCATGGTCCAAGGGAATGACTCCCTTGAGGCACATTCGGAACCCCACTTAGATTGTGATGATAGTGCTACTTCTTCATGTGATGATAATATTGATTCCCATGCTTTAAATGAAGAACTTTCTATTGTTTGTGAAAAGTTAATAGAAAAATACAAGATTTTGAAAAAGAAAAGTCTAGATATTGAAAAAGAAAATAAAAGTTTGCATTCTAGACTTGATTGTGTTTTGCAAGAGAAGGTTGAGGTCTATAATGAAAGGAATTCATTGGGATCTCAATTGGAACTTGCACTAAAAGAAAATAATTTTTTAAAAACTAAAAATGATTGCCATGTTATTTTGAAGAAAAATGAAAACTTGTCTTCAAAAATTGATTTTGTTTTAAAGGAGAATGTTGATTTGAAAAATAAAATTATTTCTATTTCAAATGATTTAGATATTTGTTTAAAGAAAAATGTTGTTTTGAAAAATAAGATTGATGAACATGTTTGCCATGCTAGGGTAGTTTCACCTAGATCACCCCTTGCATGCTTCACTTCTTCTATGATTAAAAATGATATAAACATGTTGAAGAAGAAAATGGATTGTTTGGGCTCCACTATGAGTCAATGTGCCATGAACCATACACGCTTGGAAACCTTGGTTCGAAAGAAACAAGTTCCATCATTTATGCATGCACACCCTCCACTGCATACACATGCTCCACACGGACACCATCAACACATGTATGCTCATGTGTACACATATACACATTGTGGCCGAAAAGGCCATCTTGCTAAATTTTGTTATGATAGATTAAATGTTTCAAATTTAGCAAAGAAATTTGTTTGGGTTAGGGAAGGGACTAACCCCCATGGACCCAATAAGATGTGGGTACCAAAGACCACCCCTCCTATTGTTTTTGATGTAGGTGTGGGCTCTCACATGACGTGAGAGTGATGACACCTTGGAGTGGATGCGTTCCGGACTTAAAGGAGATCAATTGGATGCATCACTTTCAAGGGAAAGTTTGGTGGAGAGGACCACCTTTGTTTTGGAGAAATAGAGCGGTGCCCTCATTGGTTTTGGTATCGAATCTCTAACTCCTTATGTTTACATGCTTTTCATGTTTATCTTTCATAGCATGATTTGATGTTTAGTGATCATCTTGAATATGTCATGTTGATTAGATTAGTATTATACTTATTAGTTGGTTGAAACATCCATGTTTTATATGGACTTATATTTTTGTGTTTTCACCTTGGTAAAACTAATTTGTATGACCTAGATCTAATGCACATGCATGTACATATTGATCATATATGTGTTGTATTTCATATTGATGCTTTATAGATTGTTTTCATTGTCTATGGATTAGTATGTAAATGCCATGATTATTAGATCCTTGACATACATATGTAGTATTTGAGACACACATGCTTGTATGAACCCATTCTTAGTGTTCTCACTTTTGTTTAAACTATAATGTACATCATGAATCTAATACATGTGAATTTACATAATAATCATATTTTAGTTTTATCATGGTGATTTCTTTATTGTGTTTTGATACTTCATGTTAAGATTACTTGTTTAGATGTTAGTTTTCATTAAAACTAGGATTTATACTTGTACATATAGTGGGCCACAAATAAATTTATATATGTTTGGGCTTGATTGCTTATTTGAACCCGTTAGATGTGCTAATATAGTCTAGTTTTGATGATTCATACATTTTAAACTTGTATTCCCATTTTGAATTTGTTTTATGAGTTTTTCACTTCATGTATATGGTTGTATTGCCAAACTTTAAGATATACATGTATACCCCTTGAGTCATTTGCCTTTCATGCAAATCTATATATATGGACTCAATTGTGTTTAGGGATATGTATGTATACTTCTTGTGTTGACAATTCATACATATACCATGAAATGAAATTTGTTTTGGTGAAGTTTTTCTTGATTTTGTGTTTAATTGTTTAACTTCATGTATATGTCTATCTTATCCAAACTATTAGATATACATGTTTATCCTTTTGAGCCACGTGCCTTCATGCATATACACTTTGTGGACTCGTTGTGTTTTGGATATGTATGTATACTTTAGTTTGTATTAGACATACATATGCCATGAAAGTTAAATAAGTTTTGATGATTTTCGTGTTTTCATGATTAAGGAATAATTGAGCCTAATGAAAAATTTTCATGATTATGATATTCACACTTTATATGTACACTCACTTTTATTACTTGCTCATGTTTGTTTTCATGAGTCAAAATTGTGCTTAACTGGATTAGAGTGTTGATTTTCATGTGAATTTCTTATTTCATGAAAAACAATCTCGTTTTATTCCTTGCTTGAAGGATTTCGTACTAGTTTAAAAAATTTTCCATTTAACTAGTTACGGTATTCTTCACTATGGTAGTGATTTTCACACAAAGCTTATTTTCAAATCTATTTTTGAAAACCCCTACCTTCTATGGGCGGATGGATGGGAGATCATGGTCTTGTATGCTTTAAAATGAAAATCATTTAAAACTTGAACCTTGATTGGGAGGTATTGTAATATGATGTATACACTTGAACTTATTGCTATGTCAATTGGTATCATTGAACTCTTTCAATTGGTATCATTTTGATCCTTTTGTATACTCATATGTTTATTGTGTATGTATATTTTCAATTGGTATCATCTATTGGTGATTGGTACTCATTCTATTTCATACACATTTTATTTGTACTTAAGATATAAATTTTTCACAAAATCTTATTTATGCTAGTGCTTGAACTTCAATTTTGTTTTAATTGATTGGTATCAAGCCCATGCATCATTTTAGTTGGTATTTCATAAAGGGGAGAAAATTTAATTTTGTATTTCAATTGGTGATTCTTCAATTGGTATTTGTTTCCCACTCCCTTACTTTATGATTGAAAAATTTCATATTGGTATCATATGTTTGATATGAAAATTATTTACATTGGTATCAAAATTTTATTTAGACATTCAAAATTTATTATTGATATCAAGATGTTTCATGTATTTTTACTTAAAATTGGTATCTAAAATTTTTTAAAGAAAAATACAAAAATTTTGATTTGTATTGACTATATGCATATAGATTCATGTTGAGTGTATTGTGCATTGAAGAGCTTAACATCTCTTCTTTATGTGGTACACGTGTGTAGGGGGAGCTTCACATCTTCTCTTATTCATTACATAATATGTGTTATGTGAATTAGGGCTTAACATCCCTCTTTCATGTAATGCATATGTGTAGGGAAGCTAACTTAGCGTCTTCCTCTTCATGAATGTATATAGCATATAACATCTATTGATCTTTGTTTATTTTCAATTGATATCAAGATGCTTCATTGACATATTTATGTAATGACATATTTATGCTTAACATCCCCCTTATTGACTTTGTTTTTGTTTGAGACAAAAGAGGGAGAACATTGTTCTATTGTTTTTATTGACTTAAAAGGGGAGAAAAATTTTTACCCATCATTTTATTGTTTGGATTGTTTAACCCTTCTTGATCTTTTTGTTTGACAAAATGGGGGAGAAAAATTTGTTTGATTTGATTTTACTTTGTTTACCCCTTTGTTGATGATTGACAAAAAAGGGGAGAATTATTTGAGAGTTTAACATGTTTTTATATGCATATATACTTATGTTTTTGCATATATTAAGTTTTATTGGTAAGTTTTAAGTTTTTATTGGTATCTAGAGCATCTAGTGTTTTTGTTTTTAATGCTTTATTAATTCAATTGGTAACTAGATCTTCTAGAACAAGTTGTTTGTGTTTTATGCATATTGATGCATACATGTTTATGTACATTCATTGCATATATTTTATTTATTTGTTTATGCATGAGTTAAGGGGGAGCTTCTTTGAAGCTTAACTTTAATCCATGCATATATAACTCCAAGAGTTTTGTCATCATCAAAAAGGGGGAGATTGTTGGCCCAAAGGCCTTCCACTCTAGTTTTGATGATGATTGACTCATGTAGTTATGTTTACTAATAATCTTGTGTTGTCTAAGTTTCAGATCATTAACCAAGATATTAGTTGGTGATTAGCTTCAACAAGGAGTTTAGAAGCTTTTCATGATGATTCCAGGGCCAAAGCGTCAAGATCACACATTGCCTAGCCCATGGATGGAGTTTTGGAGCAAGTCAACTTGAAGATGAAGATCATCAAGAAGACTTAGGTATCCATAATTTAGTTAGTGTGTTTAGATCCAATTTGTAAAGTTTAGTATAGTTGATATGCTCAAGTGCACAACACACACGTTTCATGATTTGGATTTTGGTTTCATGGATAGTAGATCAAAATAAGTTTACTTTATTTCTATGTATATTAGATATGTTCTAGATATACATACATACTTTAAAGTTGCTAGACAAACTTATTTTGACTATCCTATTCATGTTTTGGAAAAATCAAGTTTGACAAAAATACAAGTTTTGTTTTTGATAAAATTTGCAAGACTCAAAAATGAATTGAATATGTTGATACATGTCTTGAAACTTTTATCACTTGTTTGAGTTTTGATATAAAATGATAAAAATATTTTTGGTGATTTTTAGAAGTATTAAAAGATTTTTATAAAATATTTTTCCCAAGTTTTCTGACCCAGTTTTCAGTTCCAGACTCAACCAGTCGACTAAGCCAGGTTATTAGTCGACTTGGCTGATGTCCGGTCGACCGGGCCGGTCGACCGGACGTGCACAGATCTGTGCACGTTTGGAGTCACTGGGACGGTCGACCGAGCCGGTCGACCGGGTCTGAGAGCTCTGCTCTCGGGTTGTTTGGGTCGACCGTGCCGGTCGACCGGGATGAGAGCTCTGCTCTCTGTTTGTTTGGGTCGACCGGGCCGGTCGACCGCAGTTGCCCAACGGTCATATTTCTGACCGTTGGCGGTCGACCGGGTCGGTCGACCGGCAGCCTGTCAGGCTGCCAGCTCAGCCTAACGGCTAGTTTTCTGATGGGCCTATATAAACCCCATCTCTTTGGGGATTTTGGCTAAGTTTTTTAAGAGGAAAAATTTCAGTTTTCTGAGGTGTTTAAAAGAGTTTTAAAAAGAGTTTGTGGGCTTTAAAACTTCTCATCTTCATTATTTTAGGCTTTTGGAAAATCAAAGAAAACTAGGTTTTGGGATTTTGATTTGATCTTGCATTTTCTATCTTTTATAAGAGACTTCCCAATTAGTTTTTCTTTGTTGCTTGTTTTCAAAAACACTTAGTTTTTCCACACTTGAGCTATATCTTCTATCCTAAACTATTAGGATCTTTGTTTTGTGGAAAGAGAAAAGAAAAGAGAGAGTTTTGAGGTTGTTGTTGTAACCTCTAAGTTGTACACCCTTATTCTTGTTGTATCCCTCTTCGGTAGAGGTAATCGGATGATTGGTTTGTATCCCTCAAGTGTGAGGTGGTTGAGATTGGTTGTGAGCCTCTTCGGTAGAGGTATTGTTGTTGTTGTTGTATTGGCTACGGGCCTACCCCTCGGTTGTGAGGTGGTTGTTTGAGAGAGGAGTTAGGTACTCCATTGTTGTACAAATCCTTCTCGGTGAAGGTTCCCTCGGTGGGAGTCCTCGGTGGACGGTATAGTGGATTGGAAATCCTACACGGTGGTGTAGGCGGGGATGTAGAGCAAGGGAGCTCGAACCTCGAAACATATCTTTGTGTTTGCGTTTGATCCACTTGTCTCTAAACTCTCTCTTTACATTTGTGCAAAGCATCATACTTCATTCACATCATATTTGCTTGTGTTGAGCATAATTCATCTTGTCATATCATATTTATTTGCTTGTGTTATGTCTTGCATAATCTATATTGCTATATCCTTGATTGCTTGGCTTGATTGTGTGTGCACATTGCTTGGATTGCTTGTGTGTGTGTGCCCAACTTATACTTATCCAACAAGAGCTTCACATAGCGCCTCAACCCATTTCAAGGGGAATCAAGGGGAGTTAGTCCAGAGCCTCGCAAGGGGAATTCGGCTACACTTGTTGTATTGCATTAGTTTGTGCATAATTTGCATTAGCTTCCGCATTTAGCGCACTTAGTTTTGCATTAAGTTTTAGATTAGCACTAACACCTATTCACCCCCCCTCTAGGTGTTTTTTTCATAATGGTACCCGCGTATCGGAGTTCGGATGAGTTTTATTGGAAATGCGGGCTCCAGCGTGAACTGTCGGTGTTGTGGGACGCCGGTGGGAAAAGGACAATAATAACATAAGAACATAAGAAATAGTAATAATATTAGGAACGTGTGATATTTGGTCTCTCATTTGTTCGGGTCCTGTTACTCACATATCAGACCCGGGTAAGTTCTACAGAATGCGAACTCTATTATGGACTATCGGTGATGTGAGGCGCTGGTGGGGAGGCGATTGAAATATCAAACGGTACTGATTATTATTAATGAATAAATTAAAATGCAACACCTTTATATTCTCCAGTTATAGTGTTATGCTCTGAGTTGACACCCTATTTTATAACACATGACCTCTGTGATATCATGATTACTCCAGACACACTCTAGTTCTGTTACTCTGAGGGCAACTCAAGTTGTATGAACTCAGATGATGGTGACATCGGATATGTGGTATATAGATGAGGGCTTCCTTGTTTGAATTATCCCTCGACGTATCAATCCCATGAATCCATAATCTGAGCTTATACAACTAGTTTTGTTCATACTTATATTTATCACGTGTTTAGTGTATTTATCACATGTTTAATATATTTGTCGCATGATTATGTGTACCTATGCTCTCTATACCATTTTCCATGCGTGTTTTTCGATTCAGATTTATAGATATACATGTATTTACTTGATCTCAGATTTACTGTCATTTCCTTTATGTTACTTATCATTGCCTGTACCTGTATGTCTGAGCCACCTCACTTGATCATGTACACGTGTCACTGCTTGAGCACGCCATTTGGCTTTATCCTATGTACTCGCTGGGTTTGTTAACAATCCTGAATCCTCATGTTCAGATCCTGTAGTCTCGACCGTGGCGGCATTACTGTACCTGAT
Organism: Agave tequilana; assembly: GCA_038442645.1. Lineage (NCBI taxonomy): Eukaryota > Viridiplantae > Streptophyta > Magnoliopsida > Asparagales > Asparagaceae > Agave > Agave tequilana. The sequence continues at coordinate 44,654 of JAVJIF010004715.1, forward strand.
CAGAGTGGCGCAGCGAGAGCGTGGGTTAACAGTTGCCTATCTGGACCTTCCTTCTTCCAGCCTCTTCTTGATCGGCTCACGAGATTCTCATCTTACTACTCGTGAGTACTTTCCCGTATTTCATATTGTACATCCTACTTTTGTGTTTCATGGTGATCTTATATTCTTGAGATATTATGTCATGCCTTGTGATAACTGTGTAGTTGCATTATTATTCCTAGAATGTATATTACCACTGTGCTTCCGTACTCTGATTCTTTCCTGTACTAGTGCTTCGCGTGTATACCTGCGGGTATTTCTGACCTGCGTATATACGTCAAAGTAACGTCTCCGTACCCACTGGATCGGGGCGTTATAAGGTGGTATCAGAGCCTAAGCTCTCACATCTTCAGTACAACCAGTCGACAAATTAATGGTAAAGAGATTTGCAACTAGAATGCATGAGTCGTGATTATACAATCCAACTATAAGTACAAAGTTATCTATCTCCTCTTGATCGTCCTTCCCTTGATTCTTGAATCTATGTTGGCCCAAGGTTACAATCACCTTTGTTTAGTGTGTTTTGATGATTACAAAACATATTAGTTATTTGTACTAATATTGTTTATTGGTTAAGTGTGTTTCAGGGATCTAACTCATCTAGAAGGTTTATTCCCTATTAGCAAAGGTTTTGGACTCAAGTCAACTCAAATTGGGCTCAAGAATCAAGCTTTAAAGATCATATGGTGAAAAGCCCTCCTTGAAGCACTTGAAGTCTTTAGAATCAATGTAAGAATTAGAATGTTAAAGTTTGAGTGTTGGATATTGGCTCTAGGATACACACACAATTTGGTTTTGTTAAAATGTGAGTCTTGTATTTAAGTTTTCATGTTTTAAATTAGGTTTCATGCCTTAAATATATATTTACATGACTCTATATTTTACAAAAATAAATATCATGTTTAGATCTTATTTATATACTCCTACTAGCATATTACTTAAGTTTCTTTAAAGTCAAAAATTATTTTGCAAAATTTTTCAAGTCAAAAATACACTGTTTTTCCTGTTTCAGGCTGACCGGCTGACCGGCCCGATCGACCGGCCTTTGTGCCTGGGCGTGCACGTCTGTGCACGTCCTACGGTCGACCGGGCGGTCGACCGTCTGAGAGCAGGATTGCTCTCGGGTTTTCTGGGTCGACCGTCCGGTCGACCGCCAGAGGAAGACTGAGAGCAGGTTTGTTCTCGGGTTTTCTGGGTCGACCGGCCGGTCGACCGCCAGAAGACCCGAGCCAACGGCTCTTTGACCAGCTGAGCTGGCGGTCGACCGGCCCGGTCGACCGCCAAGCCTGCTGCTGCCCAACGGCTCTTTCCTCTTTTGTGCAATTCTGAAATCTGTTTTTTGATCTGCTTTTTGGCAGACTTTTACAGGGTTTTCCAGTTTGTTTTCAGAGCAAATAAGGTCTAAATAAAATGTTTTAAACCCATTTCTCTCCCTATAAATAGAGGAGAAGACTCTCTTACTAAATACCAAGAAAATTCTCAAGTTTTTCATTGTTTTCAAAAGAGAAAAAAAATTGTTTAAGCTACTCATTTCCAATTCTTTTTGAGCTTGTTTTTCAGTTGTGTTTGATAACAAATATCACTCTACAACTGAAGTTTTCTCACCACACTTCTTAGAGCCAAAAATCCTTACTCATTCTATAGGAAGTTGTAAAAGAGTGAGAGTTTGTAAAAGAGTTTGGTGATCTTGTTTATGATCACCTTGGTGACTTGTAATCTTTTTCTTCTTGTGGAGACACCTCTTCGGTAGAGGTTATTGTAAGTTGGAGAGCTCGGTGCTCGGGTCTTCGGTAGACCATTGTAAGGCGTCCTCGGTGGATAGTGGAAACCCTTCACAGAGGTGAAGGCGGGGAGTAGAGCGGTGGCTCGAACCTCGAAACAAATACTTGTGTTTGCGATTGTCTTTTGCACTTGCTCTCCATTTTGCCTTTAAATTTCTATTGCACTATATTGCTTTCAATTACTTGCTTGTGATCTTGTTTCTTTCTTTGTGCTATTACTTCAAGCTTGTGATACTTGTGATATATTGTGTTCATCTCACTATTCATCCATCATACTTTGCCTTGATCGATCATATCTTATACAACAAGGTTGCATTGCGCACCTCTAACCCATTCAAGGGGAATTGGGAGGAAGGAGTTCAGAACCTCTCACGGGGTATTCGGCTCTTAGTCTTATTTTGAGAGATCGTTGCATCATTCATCATACTTAGTTTTTAAAAAGAATCATTAGATTAGCAATTACACCTATTCACCCCCCCTCTAGGTGTTTTTCAATCTCTTCTATCCTTCATTTTCAGTTCTTGTCATCCTTATACCAACTCAAGATATGGATAGACTGGTAGGGTAGCAGCAAAAAAGATGTGGTTCATATCATTATTGTAGGGGGCCGGAAAATTTGGTGGTCGGAGAAAGTGGTTTTAGCTGTAAAAGATTTCCTTGATTCAAGCGAAACGATTACAACCAAAAGAACTACTCTTCCCTCTTTTCCAGTTACAAGGGAGGGAGGATGTCTGAATCTTCCCTTTGTTTAAGGCTGGGTTCTTCGTGTGGCGATGGAGAGTGAATCTTGTTCTCCGTTGACCAGATGACCGTCCTGGACCGTCGGGGGTCTTCTCTTCGGTCGGTAGAAAGAGTAACTCAGCTCCGTCTACCAAAACTCTCAAAGAGGAGGTAGGCGAAGAGCGGCTAGTACTCAGTAAGCTCGCTGAAGAGTCGTGCTTCTCTCTTGATGATCCTCCTGCCTGGATTCGATCGATTTTTGATGATGCCTTATCTCAAAGCTCTCTCCCTTCTCCAAAAACTCCAATCTTCTGCCCAAGCTTCGATCTTCTTAAAGTTCTCTCCCTTCTCCAAAAAATCCGATCCTCTCTTCATAGCAAACAAGGCTATTTATAGGGATCTCAGGGGGTGAAGGTGCCTCCTGAAAACGCTCCCGCATGAGGGGCCACTACCCGCTACATGCGCGGTGACTGGCCCCGCAATCAGGGCAGTTGCAACTGAGACGCGGGCGTTGGGCAAAACGCGCCTTGAAGTTTGAGACGCGGGCTTCGGGCCTTCACGTCTGGATGCTGAGGCGCGGGCGTCGGGCCGATGCGCCTTGATGCTGAGACGCGGGCTTCGGGCCGACGCGTCTTGATGCTGAACGTTGAGACGCGGGTGTAGAGCCAACGCGTCTTAATGCTGAGACGCGAGCATCGATTTCTCGCGTCTAGAGCTTGAGACTCTGCTTCCTTAATGGCTGGTCTGTTAGTCATTTTTAGACAGCCTACAGAACCCCCTCCAAAGTTTCTGATATTCCGCAGTTGAATGGGACGGATTTCGGAATACTTTGGATCTTAGCCGTGTTCGCATTTATGACTGGACTGTTGATGCTTCGGGTTTGATCTTATCTGGAATTGGTCTTCGTGAGTGTACTGTTGAACTCTTTGAAGCCGTCAGAGTTGATCGTGTTGAGTGTCTAGATACACAGTCTAGACCTCCCCGATTGCTTTTAGTCTGTCACGGGTGCGCTTTTGGCCGGGAGTGGTTGGTTGTCTGTTTGCGTCAGTGTACTGTTGAACTGACTTTGCAGAAGCAGGAGACTGGACGCAGGTTCCTTTTTGAAAAAGCAGAGACTGCTTTAAAGACGCGACTTCTTAGCGAGACGCGATGTTTGGCCTGTTTGAGGGGACGCGGACTTTGGAGAGACGCATCTCTTGAAATGCAGACGCGATTTTCTGGGTGCATTTATGATGATGCTGACGGGGCATGTCCACCGAAGAGCCGCGTACTTTGGGGCGCGCGCCTGTGCCATGTCATGATTACGCCGCCAGCTGGCCTGGGGAAACGGCGAGATTTCGCCTTTTGGCGCGCGGATCCCCCGGTTCATTAAATGAACTGCTCCACGTGTCAACTTCTGACTTGCGGCGGGGTCGCGACGCATGATCTTCCCTGTTCAAACAATGATTTGGCTCCACGCGTCAGGCAGCGATTCGCTGCAGCGTTTATTGGGCCAAACGCTGCGTATCTTCGCGAATCTCTGTGCCTATAAAAGGCAACAGTTAGAGAGATGTACCTTCTTCTCCGAACGAACGCATTCTCTGAGAAAAAGAACTTCCTTCTCTCTCCAACTATTCATCTCCTCGCTCGGATTTCTTGATCTTCAATGGCTCCCAAGACAAAACCGACTGCATCGACCTCAAGGGCGACCGTCGCCGAGGCTGAGAGAGATGCTTCCTCTGCGCAGGAGGGTGTTTTCCGAGGTAAAAATGTACCTTCGGTGTGGGTTCCGCCATTAAAACATGTTCATAGAACCCTAAGGACCTTTAACACAAGATCGTGTTTGATTCTCGGACGCTGTCCTTGAGATGATAACCGGGGCGCGGGCCTGATGATCCGACGCTGGTGAACTCTGCACTCTGGGTCCTTCACTTAGAATATTTCTAATTGTGAAGGTCTCTGGACGCGATTTGTAGAACGCGATTTGATCCATGCGTTCTGTGCCGCGTTTTGTGCCATCAGGCGCTGGCGTCCGAGTCCAAGCACTTTGAAATTTCACAAGTCTTGGTTTGCAGAACGCGGATTTGATCCTTGCGTTCTGTGTCTTCAACCGCCGATTTTGTAGAATCTGGCGTTTGAGTCCAAGTGCTTCGAATTTTCATAAGTCTTGGTTTGTAGAACGCAGCTTTGCAGGTCTGGACGCGGATTCGAAAAATTCCTGCGTCCAGTATCTCTTCTGCGTTTTGGTGCAAGTTCGCAGGTCTGGACGCGGATGATAACTCCTGCGTCCAATGTCTCGGCTGCGTTTTGAATTATGAACACTTAGCGTCTTCCCTTATTTTTGGCAAAGTATCTGACCAAGTGTCTTTTTCTTTTGCAGTGCCGCATGTTTCAGGTTCACTTGCCAAGATGCACCATTTTGGCCGCGTGGGTGGTGCCGACCGGGGCTTGACCTTTGTGCAAAGAATGAGTGTCCCCGTGACTGCTGACCAGTTGCTGGATCGCAGACTCTCTAATGTTAACAGGAGAACCTTCCGGGCACTTATGACCGATGCCGCGCTCAAAACGGATGACGGTGTCAGGTTGGAGAAGCCTGCCTTCTTCTTTGGGATCATATCTATGATGATGGCCGTCGTGTGTCTGAGGGGACCTATAAATGGCTCCGTGAGATAAAGGGCGGAAGATTCTTTCTTCCAGACATGGAGAGGATGTTCCCGATGTCCTACTTTCAACACATGTCTGTTCCCCGAAAGATGGAATGGGACATTTCCCAGTATATCCCTGAGATCGCCCTTGGTGACTTTGGCCTCCAAAAGGTAGACCGCCATGATGTCATGACGGGTCAGTTGTCGGACTGTTCCCTGCGTCGTCCAAGCCTGAAATCCCAATTGGAGAGATCCCGGAGCTTGCTACCACCTTCCTCAATTCCTTCATAGAAGCAGGGGGTGACTATCCTGTCGACTTCCGTGCGTATGGATGGGTCCATTCTCCAGAGAATTACTGGTGGGGCAGGATGGTGGGTTTTGTCCTTACCAATCTTGAGGGGCCGCTGAAGCGTGTGGGGCTGTACCCAGCAGTCAGGGCCGTGCAGTGGGGCGTCCCGATGAGTTCCCATAACTTCTTTGGGATTCTGGAGCGCTACAATCCTCGGACGGGGACATTCTTTACTCCGGTCGGAGAGATGGGCCTTGCCCTACACGAGTTGTATGAGGTCTCCGGGTTGTCGTCAGGGGATATTCCTTACGAGGAATTTGTTCCAACCACCAGGGAGCTGCGCCTTTTGGAAAAAGAATCTCCTCAAGTGTATGAGACCTACTGGGAGGTAATGTGCCATTTCTACATCTGCGGTCAGACAACTGCCTGGAGGTCAGGAGGCGTCAAGCAACTATCCTGGGCTGATTATCTGTTTAATAATGTCAGCAATAAAGATCTCCCAGTAATCCGACTAGCTCCTAGTTCTGGTGGGGAAGTTGAAGACAGGATCGACGCAGCTTCTGACAAGTTCTACACCACGGAGTCGAATGAGGACGGCTTCGACCCTGACTTGGTCTTTGAGAGCTTTCACCATCAAGCCCGGACCCCTATTTCTGATCAGGCGCTGTTGGCGGGCTTCCTGATGTTGTGGCTGAAGAGGTGTGTGGTGCCCACGCTACCACATGAAGTTATTGTGGCAGATGTGGTGTACCCGGCGGTACTCTTGGCTCATGGCCACCCCATAGCCCTTCTTCCCGCCGTGGTGGCTGGTATTCAAAGCGGGCTGCGGGTGTTGACCAAGAGCTTCTGCGGACCCCCAAAGACTGCTAATTCTCGTGGGGAGCCGTATACCGACTCAGAGGGGAACCCGACGGTGAGGCACCCCAATCCGCGAATTGAGCTGCCTTACACGTACCTCATGGCTTGGTACGTGATGCATTGCCCATCTCTAATGACGGCAGCGCGTGGGAGCGTGGATCATATCCCATTTGTGCAGCGGCTGGAACGTTCAGAGTGGCATGACACCTACCTGTATTACATTAGGAAGCGTCTTTCCTGTGCCGCCAATTACCAGCTCAACCGCTGCTTTCCAGAGGTTCAAGGTGCAGCCCCCGGGGAGCTGTTCACGGATGTCGCTGGGCGGGATGACTTCTCGCAATTGCCTACTGGAGCCTTCTGGTGGTTGATCAATATACGACCAGGATATGTGCTGTTTCGCCAAGGAACTTCCTGCACTATCGAGCCGTATATGCCAAGTCGTTTTGCCCGACAATTTGGCTATGATCAGCTTTACGTCGGGAATCCCAATGCTCAACTTGCCTTTGACGGGAACCTGTTCGAAGGCGCTCGGGCTTGGTATTACAGTGTGGCTGGAGGGACGGGAGCAACGTTCCATCTACCCGACGAGGCGCCTAAGTGCCGTATGAGCTTCAGCTTCTGTATTTGGTACTCCCAAGCCGGCCAGACGCCAGATCTTATTCCGGAGTCTTCATGTCTTGAGAGTATCAATGCCAGTCTCGAGGAGAGGTCTGAATCCAGTAAACGTACTAAACTCCTCGACCAATACCTGAAAGCTCAGAGGGAGGTCGAGAAACGATCGAGGAGGGAGCCCCCAGTAGTGAGGGCGGCACCGCGACCGGCAAGGGCAAAGCCGCAAGCGACGAGGGCGGAGCCACCAGCAATGAGAGTGGAGCCGCGACCGGCAAGGAGGTCGAAGCAATTGGCGAGGAAGCGTCGTCGACGCTCTGCTTCTGTAGTTGAGCCTGCCCCAAAGAAGGCTCGGAGGGACTTAACGGCTGAAGTCTCTCAATCCAGAGCTATCTCTGCTGGAGTTGAGGTTCCTCCTGAAGGTGTCCCTGTTAGAGTTGAGGAACCGCTGGAAGATGAAGATTTTCCAAGCTTGGTCCGTGCTCCTAGGTCACGCAGCGAGACCGTGGAGGAAGGGGAGCTTGTTGAGCGACCCCTTATTGCTGGTGATGCTGAGTCACCGGAGATTGACATAATGGGCGAAGAGGATGTCGAGATTCCAGGAATCTCAACTCAGCCCGAATTTCCTCCTGCTCATGAAGGGAGAGACGAGGTACAGCAGCCGGGGTCTCCTAGCGTCTTTATTTCCAATCCTCGGGCAGTTGACCCTAGTCCTACCACTGGGGTGATTGGGGGTAAGGCTCCTGTTGCAGAGCTTCCTCGTGTGGCGCTATCGTCTTCTTCGTCATCGGGAGAAAGTGACTTTGAAGATGAAGTCGACATGGCGATGAACCCGCTCTTCCTGATCAGGGCGGATTCTTTGACGTCTCGGAGGAGGAACAACATGAGGGTGAGCCTTCGATGGCGCCATCGTCACTGACGACAATTGCTCCCACTGACGGTATTCTTTTCTCCTTCTGTTTAATTCTCTTTTTTCATGTTGAAGAGGATGTTCTAACATTCTTCTTTTGTACTGCAGGGTCAGCTGGAGGTACCGGGGCTCAGCCCGAGGGAGTTGAGGCTTCGGTTGCCGAGGCAACCTCAGTGGGGGCAGCTGTTGAAGTTGGGGAGCCTTCCCCTTTGCCAGGAGGGGAAACAACCATTGAGGCTGAGGAGGCTCTCACTCCGCCGGTGGAGAAGGCTACTGCTGAAGCTGGGGAGACTCCCATTCTACAGGACTCGACGCCTCTGGACCTCGAACCTAGTAAGGCAGCTCTGACTGAGGGGGCTCAGGTGGGGAGTCTGACGATCGGCACCCTTCCAGAAGGCCACACAGCTCAATCCTCGGTGGAAGTTTCTGAAGAGGTTGTGCTTACAACTCCTTCCTTGGTCGTGGAGGCTCCTGCAGAGGCGGCGCTCCAGGAAGCGCCAGTGGGTAGTCTTGCTCTTGCCACATCGACGGCCGGCACGGCTCTTGTGCGAGAAGACCCGCCCTATATCCCTTATCCCGTGACAGAAAAAGGGTCGGGAAGCTTCTTAGGTGGTGAAGACATGGGGGAGCTGGCACGTCAGATGGTGCAACAATTCTTCACCTCGATGGGATCATGTATTGATCTCATCTTCCGTGGACACAGCACCTTCCAGTTCGCCCAGAGGCTTCTTGAAAATATGGCCGTGAGCGTCGAATTGGCGGGAGGCCCTTCACTTGCCAGGGCATGCCTGCAGGTGGTAGAGCAACTTGGAGATAACCTGCGGGAGCTGGAATCTTTGGAAGATGCTGGTTCCTCCGGTGAGGCCCAGGCCATCCTGACTAGGCTCCTAGCTGCTCAGGAACGGGAGCGACAGGAGGCGGAGGCGCAGATCACTGCCGAGATCCGTGACCTTGAATATTCCAAGGCTGAATTTCAAAAATTAGCCGGAGATTCGAGGGAATCTGAGCTCAGTGTGCAGAGCACGGAGCAGGTCATCCTCAGAACTCGGGACATTATCGCCAAGGCGGAAGCTGTTCTTGCGCTAAATGAGGAGAAACTTGTTTCCCTCAAAAAGGAGCTTGAGGAGCAACGGGCTGCTACGGCGCGTGCTGAAGAGAGTCTATCCCTGCAATCTTCCAGGGTGGAATCTCTGCGGATGCAGCTGGCTGCCAGAAGTTTCTTATCTGAGACGGAGCTGCGGGACCGGGCTATCATGGAGGCTGAGAGGACGCGCCAGCATGAGATTCACCGCCTTAGGGAACAAATCCGTTCCTTGGCGAGCCAGGACATTTAGCCTTCCTTTCTTCTTCTTTTTTTTTGTAAAGAAAAGGGACACTCTATTTATTAAGAGTGTTTGTATCCACTTCTATCATTTTTTGATATAATAGAAGTTTTCTTTAAAGCTTTTGTCCCAATTTCTTTGTCCTGTTGTGGATGAGTCCAACTCTTGATCACTAGTTGTGATTACTGAACTTAGGTAGGGCTAAGTTCTTTTAATGAGACGCGGTCTTGGCGAGACGCGGCATTAATCCCACAGGGTGAGACGCGGTCATCAGTCTACCGGAACTTAGATTTCACTAAGTCCTTTTACTGAGACGCAGCGTCAATCATAAAGTGAGACGCGGTCATCATTTCATAAGAACTTAGATTCTACTAAGTCCTTTTGATGAGACGCGGCGTCAATCACAAATCGGAACGCGGTCTTCTTGATGAGATGCGGCGTCAATCAAAAGATGAGACGCGGCATTGATCCGTAAAGTAAGACGCGGCTGTCAGTCCCTGAGACGCAGCGTCAATCACAAGGTGAGACGCAGCTCTGAATAACGCAAATCTGTCTTGCGCGGATCGGGCAGACGCAAGAGATGCAGCCTTGTCTGCTGAAGGGACGCGGCTTTCCCACCTGCGTCTAATGTGATCTGACTCAAGATTTTAGGAGATCTTTGCTCGTCAGGTCTCCTCTGTCGATTGGGATTCCGAGTCATCCGTTGATTCCCAAAGCAGGTATCCACGCGTCAACTCCTCATTGGACTCAGGAGTTACTGCCCTTAAAGGCAAAACCGACGCGGGCGGTTGAAAATCGGTGCTTGCGACGGTTTCCAAAGCGGCGTTCCACGCGTCAATCCTCCACTGGGCTTTGACAATCGTGCGTGATGGTTCCCAAAGCGTCGTTCCACGCGTCAATCCTCCACTGGGCTTTGACAATCGTGCGTGACGGTTCCAATTAACGCCCCATTAATGGCAGTTATTAGGGCCTGCCTATAAATAGGGTGCGCTCCCCTTCTATAATCCAAGCTTGGATTATTTCTCTTTGGTGGATTGCTCTGAGAAGTCCCACCTTCTTCAGAAAAGAGTTTCTTGATAGGGACTCCGTCTGCATGGACGAAGGTAATTCCGAGGATGAAGATGACCCAGAGCTCTCACGCTTCGGTTTGGTCTCTTCAAGAAGAACCCCCTCTCAGATCATCTTGGACGCCTGCGTTTGGGTGCAGAGAGGCCAACTCTGGCCAGAGGTCTCTGCTGGTATGTCCCCCGATGATGTGTATAGCCTGAACTTCGGCATGATGATCTGAATGAAGTCCCGGTGCATTCCTCCTCTGGAATTTGTGCCAGTGACTTCTCTGAATGCAGGCGCTTGACGCTGGCTTTGCCCATTGCGTTTTACTGCCTTGGCGCGTTTCAGACCTGAATCTTGCAACTCCTGTTCACCCAACAGAGAGATGGCAATTTTTGGCGTTCTGAAATTCTCTGCCTCTGGTGCATTAGGCGCGGGTACAAACTGAGGCCGCGTTTGAATCTTATGCGTGGTGCAGTTTGACTTGCGTCTGTTTGCCTGTGCGGGTCATTCCCGCGTCTGAAGTCTTGAATGGCTGCCGCGTTCTGTTACTCAGTTTCCTTTATAAAAATGTACTGAGTTCCAGATTTTCTGACTCTCTTGCTTATTCTTTGCAGGTAGGCTTGCTTGTCCTTTTTCAGGTTTGCTGGGCCCCAGAAAGAATATACCGGCTGGCGAACTTGCTCCACATTCGTTTGTGAGAGATTAAATTATGGTCCTCGTCGTTTGTGAGAGATTAAATTATATCTCTGACGAGGACCCAACCCTCGCCAAGATCTCTTCAGATCTGGTGCAAGAGATGGATAGGCTGAGTATCGGCGAGGGTGGTCCGGCGGTTGCGGTGGCGGAGGGATCCTCTTCCTCTCCCTACCCCAGAAGTGACATCGAGGACAGTCCGTTGGATGGCCTGCTGGGGAAAGGGATGGTGATGAATGCATGACTCTCTGCTGCCGCTGGACCGAGTGGAGGGTGGCATCCTTTGTGATGACTCCGAAACTTCTGCTCTCACCCCAAGAGTGACTCCATGTTTGTTGGATGATCTGCTAGGGAAAGAGACGCGCCTGAACGAAGGGATGCAGGACCCTCTGTTGCCACCGGACCTCAAGAACACCATTGCTCTTGGCTTGGTCAGCTAGGGCGCTTTCGAAGTTGGCGTCATGCATCAAAGTGCAACCGGTTCCAATTGTGCACCTGGGATCAGATGCAGTTTCAAGGAGTGAGTACGGCCTCAGAGAGAGAGAGGGACTTCTTTGTACTCCTTAATTGTAACACTCAATCTTATTGTATAAGAGAGCGTTTTGTATCACTTTCATGTGTTTGGATATGAATAAAAGTGACACTTTTCTTTTTGCCTCTTTCTGTTGTCTTGAACGTTTTGTTTTAGAAGCAAAAGAATGATTTTGGTGGACCCGCCACTTTATAAAAGAAAGTGACAGGTGGAGTGCGTACCCCCAGAGAAAGTGAACTTTTATCAAGGATTTGGGATTAACTTGATTTAAGATCAGCTGGGGATTTTGATAGAAGCATTGTTTATCGGTGTAATGTTAACCAACAATGCCTCCCAAATGACTTTGATACTCGGTTGGGGAGAATATCAAATGAAACTAGACTCGTGGGGAATCTAGTAAGATTTTTACCGCTAGAGGTGTGATATTAACTTAACGGTTTAGAAGTAGTCTTGTCAGAAGTGTAATATTAACTTGACAAGGACGTGAGTTAGAGGTGTGATATTAACCTAACTCATCAGCATCTCAGTTTTATTTGGGAAAACTGAGGGTGTCACTGTCATAGGTGTGATGTTTAACTTAACAGTGATAGAATGCTAGAGGTGTAATGTTGAACTTGGCATTAGTCGTCTCGGCTTAAAGAAGTCAAGGAAAGGTCATAGCCATAGGTGTATTGTTGAACTTAGCAATGACTCGGATGCTAGAAGTGTAGTGTTAACTTGGCATCGTTCATCTCGGCTTGGACAAGGAAGTCGAGGAAAGGTCATAGCCATAGGTGTATTGTTGAACTTAGCAATGACTCGGATGCTGGAAGTGTAGTGTTAACTTGGCATCGTCCATTTCAGCTTCGATATGGAAGTCTGAAGAAAGGTGACTGTCAGAGGTGTGATATTAACTTGACAGGCACTCGAAGTACCGCTTAGAGGTGTAATGTTAACTTTAAACAGTAGTTTTGTCAGAGGTGTGATATTAACTTGACAAGAATTTGCTTGCGATAGGAGCAATTTGAGGACCTGTCATTCTATTGATGAGAATTGACAAGTGGAATTTGAGGTGCCAGAGGTATAGTGTTAACTTGGCAAATTTGAGAGTTTGTTACTCTATGCAGAGTTAACAAGCCAGGTTTGTACTCGACAAAGAGTATTCATTACCAGAGGTATAGTGTTAACATGGTAATGATTGCATTTTGTGGTCCTACCATTCTATGGATGAGAATTGGTAAGGGATTTTTGGAGGGAAGAGTGGAATCAAGTCCACTTAGGATTTTTAGCAAACCCTCAGCTATCAACGGGTTTGTCATGCCTTTACCAACTACCGTTTGAGTTGGGCTAGCTATGCTATTCCCCTCAGCATGATGAGTTGTCGAAGACTTGTGTTGGACTTAAAAGCCAACATTTTCTTCTATCCTTAGCCGTCGGAGGCGTCGGATCAAATGGGAACGTGTCCCTTAGGATTTTTAGCAAATCCTCAGCTGTCAACGGGTTTGTCATGCCTTTACCAACTACCGTTTAAGTTGGGCTAGCCATGCTATTCCCCTCAGCATGATGAGTTGTCGAAGACTTATGTTGGACTTAAAAGCCAACATTTTCTTCTATCCTTAGCCGTCAAGGGCGTCGGATGTTTGATCAGAGGTGTATTTTTAACTTGATCGGTGGAAGAATGCCATCTAGGGATAGTATTTCTTCAGGAATTTGCCATTGATTGGCATCATGAGTGTATCGCCATTTGAGGTTATGAGGCGATACGATCCATTTGAGTAGACTGACTCTACCACAAATGGTCCTTCCCATTTGGGTTGGAATTTTCCTTTCGTCTTGTGTGTCATGACCATGGGTCTTCGGACGGCTAAGACGAGGTCGCCTTTCCTGAAAGTTCGCGATTTGACTTTCTTGTTGAAGGCTCTGGTGATACGAGCTTGGTAAAGCTCGATTTGTTGTTGGGCCTGCAGACGCTTGTCGTCCAAGGCTTCCAATTCTTGGAGTCGCTGTCGATGCTTTTCCTCTGTTGTCATTTCCGCTGTCAAGGCGACGCGAAGAGATGGAATTTGGATTTCCAGTGGAAGGACGGCTTCGCATCCGTACACCAAGGAAAATGGCGTGGCTTTAGTTGGGGTTCGCACAGTCGTGCGATAGGCCCATAAGCATTCGCCCAACTTATCGTCCCAGTCTCGTTGACTTTTCGAGACGAATTTCTTGAGAAGCTTGCCAATAGTCTTATTGAAAGCTTCTGCGAGGCCGTTAGCGGGCGGATAGTATGCCGTTGATGACACACTCTGGATTCTGAACTTGGCGCAGAATCTCTGAAAAGCCTGGCTGATGAACTGGGGTCCATTGTCATGGACAATCCGCCGAGGCACACCGAAGCGGTAAATAACGTGATGTTTCACGAACTTGATCACGTTAGAAGATTTCACCTCTTTCAAAGGGATAGCTTCGGCCCACTTTGAGAAGTAATCGGTTATCGCTAGGATGAACCGATGTCCCTTTGATGATGGTGGGCTGATAGGACCAACCACGTCCATCCCCCACATTTCGAACGGCCAGGTAGAGGTCGTAGAGTGGAGGTATCCTGGTGCTTGATGGATGAAATCGCCATGTATTTGACAGGCGTGACATCTTTTGGCATAGGCAACAGCATCGGCAACCATCTTGGGCCAGTAGTAACCCAATCTTTGGAGTCGGTTTGCCAGCTTTGGGCCAGGTTGATGAGCTCCACACGTACCATCGTGGGCTTCTTTCAACACTTCGTGGGCTTCTTTTGATGAGAGGCACCGGAGCAGGATCCCATCATGCGATCTACGATACAATGTTCGCGAAATCGCATTGTAGTAGAATTTGGAGGCTTTCCTTCGGATGGCAGCCGCCTCCCTGGTGTCTTCGGGCAAGATGCCGTATAAGACAAAATCAATGTAGGGGAATCGCCAGTCTTTAAGCTCTGGATCGGTCGACACTTCAAGTGTTTCCTTACCGCGACGATCTCCCGTTGACCTCTGGTAGTCTCCGAGGGGACTTTTTGGGCAGTATAGGTCGTGGCTATAGACGAATACCTTCTCCATTGCTCCAGCTGGAAGAGCTAAGGAGGCAGCAAGGGATGCAAGTGCATCTGCATGCGCATTTTGCTTGCGCGGTACATGGTCGATGTAGAAGTTTGAAAACCTCTCGGCCATGTGGATTGTCGCGTTGTAATAGGGTACTAGATCTTCATGCCTGACCTCATACTCTCCGCGAACTTGGCTGATGATGAGTTTAGAATCACCGTATGCCTCGAGATTTTTAACGCCAATCTCATCGGCGAATTGCATCCCAATCAAAAGAGCGTTGTATTCCGCCACATTGTTGGAACAGGGCTCGGTTAACGAGATAGCTCGGGGAATCACGTAATTTTGTGGGGAGACGAGTACCACTCCTACCCCCGCTACTGTGTGTCCCTTCGAGCTTGCCCTTGATGCACCGTCGAAGAAAAGTTGCCATACTTGACTTTCGAACGACGTCTGAGCTAGGCAGGCTTCGGCGACCTCGTCTGGGAGATCCTCGTAGAGTTTAGCTGCCCTCGGATCTGGGTGTTCGGCTAAGAAGTCCGCCACCGCTTGTCCTTTAATGGCTTTTTGGGGTAGGAAGTGCATCTCATATTGAGAGAGCAATATAGCCCATTTCGCCAATCGGCCGTTCAATGATGAAGGCTTTGTCATGAGTAACCTCAGGGGGTTGACTTTGGATATGACATTTATGGTTTGGCCCACCAGATAGTGTCGCATTTTCTGAATGGCGAACACCAGTGCCAAACATTCCTTCTCGATCGGGTTATACCGATGTTCGGCTCCGATCATCGTTCTACTTAGGTAGTAGATTGCTTGTTCTCGCCCCTGGTCATCATTCTGAGCTAGTAGAGCTCCCAAAGAATGATCCATTGATCGGACGTACACCAGGAAAGGCTTTCCGGATACCGGAGCCGCCAGGACTGGTGGTTGGGTGAGGTAGTGCTTGATCTCCTCAAATGCTTGCTGGCAAGCGTCGTCCCAAATGAACGAAACGCCCTTCTTCATCAGCTTAGCGAAGGGTTGGCATCTCCCGGAGAGATTTGAAATGAATCTGCGGATGTATGCCAATCGTCCTTGTAATCCTCTGAGCTCCTTGAGGCTTCTGGGGGGTTGCATCTCTTGGATAGCACGGACTTTCTCCGGATCCAAATGGATTCCTGTGGAAGTCACAACAAACCCTAGGAATTTGCCACTGGCTACCCCCAGGAAGGACTTGGTGGGGTTCATCTTCAATTGATGAGCCCGCATGATGTCGAAGACCACCCTCAGGTCTGCTATGTGATCACCTTTAGTGCGGCTTTTCACCGCGATGTCGTCGACATAACATTCCACCGTTTTGCGTATCTGCCGATGGAAAATGGCATTCATGGCCCTTTGGTAGGTTGCCCCCGCATTTTTCAAACCGAAGGGCATGACGGTGTAGCAATATACCCCTAGAGGTGTCCTGAAGGAGGTGTGCTTTTCGTCATCGGGATACATCTTGATTTGATTATATCCTGAGAACCCGTCCATAAAGGACATTCGCTCGAATCCACAAGTATTGTCAATCATGACATCTGTGATTGGCAATGGGAATTCGTCTTTGGGGCAGGCCTCGTTTAGATCACGGAAGTCGATGCAGATCCGGATCTTCCCGTTCTTCTTGGCGACGGGGACGACGTTGGCTACCCAGTCGGGATGTTGTTCTTCCCGGATGAACCCGGAATCGATGAGCTTTCTGACTTCTGATTGAATTGCCTCCATTATCTCTGGACGGAACCGTCGCTGCTGTTGTTTAACAGGCTTCATGTCCGGATTGATGTTGAGGCGATGCATAGCCACTTGAGGATCAAGTCCAGGCATGTCCTCATAATTCCAGGCGAAGACATCTATATACTCTTGTACAAGAGATATTAAATCCTTCTTCTCTGGAGGCGACAGGCCGTCACTTATGAAGATGGGTTTAGGATTGTCTTCATCTCCTAGGTTGACTTGAACAACCTTGTCTTCTGTGGGTGGCTCACGCTGTTCAAAGCGGATGTCCCAAAGAGCATTCAAATGTCTGATCCAAGGGTCTGTATCGGATTGGATCATTTCTTCATCTTCATCCTCCAGATGGCTTGTCGAAACCATGTTTACTGAAAGCCCTTTGAAGATGTTGCCGACACTGACATCTGATTCCCATGACGACGTGTCTGATGAGCAGTCATGACTTGACAGTCTCTCCGAATCAGAGGCTGATGGCACTGGAGTTGATATATAGCCCAACCCCCGGCGCGTCTGATGATAGTAATCAGGGGTTTTTCCCTTCGGTACAAAGGATCGAAGCAGTGTTCTTCTTCCTTTTCCGAAGTTCAATCCTGGCCTGTTGGTTAGATCATACCCCATGCGCTTCATCATCTTGAGCGTTCTCGGTTCATAATGATCGAACTGAGGGGATTCATCCTCACCTTCCGATTCTTCGTGGGGCATTGGTTCAGATGCGATTCGCCCAAAAATATTGGTCTTTGGCCTTTTCGTCTGGCTGGAACCATGAATACAGACTCTTGCGCGTCACCATTATCTTGGTATGTCCCGAAGGATGATTTCACCGGTACATGCAAAGATGTCAAAGCATCTATTGCCGACCAGAGGTCATCGTCCACGTCGGTAGTGGTATCCGACGGTATTGAATCGGAAACATACACAGGAAAATACGCAAAGTCTAAATCTTCATTAATGTACCAACCACCCGCATCGTCGGTGGTATCAACATCGAGCTTATTAGTGCTCTTTACAATGGGCTCCAACTCCCACAGGCACTCTTCTTTCTCAGGCTCAATGTCAGCTTCATTACCAGAGTCTGGCTCCTCTGGTTGTGGGGTTTCATTAGTCTCCTCCGGATCCTGATATAAGAGGGAGTCCGTGAAATAATTTTCAACCCCTTTAAACGGATGCCTTTCGGCAATCAACGTTCGGACCTGTCCACTCTCGTCAATGTATTTCATGACTTGGTGGAGAGTAGAGGGAACGATGGAATTGCGGTGAATCCATGGTCGTCCCAGCAACAGGTTGTAGGAAGTGTCCGCGTCAATGACGTAACACGTCACTTCTGACTTGAGGCTCCCGATCTGGCATTTGAGCTTGATCTTCCCCATTGGGCGGGAGCTGTTGGCATTGAACCCGTAAATAGTCGTCTGGGTAGGGCTCAGACGATGGGTAGGAATGCCTAGAAACTGCATAACCCGGCGAGGTATGATGCTCAGCGCGGACCCTGGGTCTACCTGGATGCGGTTCACCTCGGATGACCCAATATACCCTGTGAAGTATAGGGGTCGGTCATGCTTCCCTTTAACCTGCATGTCATCTGTTGTGAAGGTGATGCAGGGAGCATTTGGGGAGGCGTGGAGGCAATCCTCTACATCTTCCTCCCTTGGCACACGAGTCATGAAGACCTCAGCATTGGCCAAAGCTTCTTGTAGAGCCTCTCTGGTTGACTTTGATAGCCTCAGGAGCTCATACAAGGTAATGCGTGCCGGGATGTTGGCTAATTGAGCCAAGACATCAAAACTGTAAGGTGTCGAGGATCCTTCCGTTACACCTTTCGCAAGAACTCGAGAAAACCGAGTTTCTTTCTGCTTCTCCCCAGGCTGTTTAGAGGAGGGCTTGGCTGGTTCCACGGCTAGTTGCGGAGAAGCCGCTGCTGTCTCGCCGTACTGCTTCAAGTATGCCTGTCCTGAACGGGTCCCCGCCGTAGGTTGGCTGGGCTCTGCGGTCAGGACTATTGTTTCCTCTTCTGAGTCAGTCAGCGAGGGAACATCAGTGTCCGCTTCTCGAGAGGAGGCGCATATCACATGGCAAGATGAAGCCTTCCCTTTGCCTTTGGACTTCCTGTTGGTCACAGTCGTCCATTGTTGCTCGTCGACGAGGTCAGGGTGGACCCACATGATTTCCCCTCGAGGTGTAGGGACGGGTACCAAGCCTTTCTCCTGCTGCTGATGAGGGTCTGTGTTGACCACCCTCAGTTCTCCTTTCGGGACAGAGATCACCCCCACGGGTGTCGGGGGTCGTGTCCCAAACTGGAGAATCGACGTCATGTTGGCCGTCATCTTCTTCTGCTCCGGTCGGAGTTTTAATACCTCCGCGTCAATCAGAGCTTGAAGGATGTCCTTAAAGACGTAGCAGCTTTTGGTAGGATGTCCGAGCATCCTGTGGTATAAGCAGTAGGTGGGATTGTCGGTCTTGCCGACTTCCTCCGGGCGCCTAATTTCAGGGAGCTTCAGTCGATTGCTCTTGTTGAGTAGCTTGAAGAACGAATCGACGTGTTCCTCCTTGAAGGAATACTGCTTGTTGGGGCGCGGCTGGCTTGAAGAGCCACTTGTCCTGCCTGTTTGAGGTTTGGTGGGAGATTTGGTCTCCGTCGCCAAATTATCTTTCTGCTTCGTCTGGAGGGAGGTGTCTGGTGCGCGCCTTGTCGACCTCTCTGGCCTGGGCTTGCCTTCTTCCGCTCTGACGCGGGCGACAATCTCCTCAGCCTGTTCACCTTGCTGGACTAATTGTTTCCAGGTGCGGCTTTCAGCAACTCCTATTTGAGCAAGGAGTGAGGTTTGGAGATTATGGCGACATGTTTCCACCAGGGTGGCCTGGGTCATGCCGCTTGGACATCGGAGTGCCATGTTCCGAAATCTTTCTACGAAAGACTTGACGGACTCTCCCTTTCGCTGTTTTGTAGCTAAAAGGGTAGGCATCGTGACCTCCGAATCATCTTCGAAGAAGCGTGTTAGAAATAGCTTCTCCAAGTCGCCCCAGTTCTTGATGGAACCTTCCGGGAGCTTCATGAACCATTCAAAGGCCAACCCTTTCAGGGTGCCGATGAACAGTCGTGCCAGGATGGCATCGTTATCTACCACATTCCCGGTCTGGGATTTGAAGTAGTAGATGTGCTGGTTGGGTGACCCCTTCCCGTCAAATGCTTGGAGAGTTGGAGCCTTGAACTTAGGAGGGTACGGGACTAAGTCCCACTCGGCCGGATAGGGCCGGACTACTCCAGCTTCTTGGAGGCCTTTACGGTTGGTAAGGGCCTCGAGGCGCTGCTCCAGTTGACTCATTCTTTTAGCATGAGCCTTTCCCGGGGTCTGGTTGCTTCTTGCCTGCGACGAGGGCTTGGACACATCCGAGGTAGATCGTCGTGTCTCGTCAGAAGATTCGGAGGGTGGGCTTCCTCCTTTTCTCCCTTTGCCCTTCGGTCGTCTAGGAGGAGACCTCGCTCTTTCTTCAAGCAATTTCTCGAGCATATGCTTGAGGGAGTCAATGGATCTCTGTTGAGAGGCGATTATATCCATCTGGTGCTTCTGCGTCTGCTCTAAACGCCTGGTCGTCTCCTCAGGAGTGTCGGCCATGTAGGCGGAAGCCTCCTTCTCGACGGAAGAGTTTGAAGCCTGCGACTCCACTATAGCGGAGTGAGAACCACCCATTCTAATGCCGCGGGCTAAGGCATTATAGTCAATTGGGGGAATGGCCCCTGTCCGGGTGCGAGTGTGTTGATACACCCCCTCCGGTTCAGAGTCAGATTCCTCTGAGTTGACCATTAGTTGTTTTCCCTTGCTTCTGCTAGTCATGTTTGCAGTAAGCTCCGGGTATTCAACATCTGAGAAGGTTCTCCTCCTGTGGGAGCGTCTTCTCTTGGCTGATGGGGGAATCAGGGTCAGCTGTCTAATTAGAGACGGCTGGTGCACGCCTGACTCGCAATGGCATCCAGAGAGCATCTGGATGAGCTGTTGACAGCAGCATGGAGAAGTGGTCTGATTGGCACTCCTATTCCTTGTCAAATAATCCCTCAAATCTGTGGGAGGGGGATTAAAGAGACTGGTCTCGCAACGTGGACGACGGGAGACAGTCATGTGCTGTTCAGCCTGGACACCGGTTTCAGAAACGCGGCCGTTGCGTCGCGGCTGCGTCACGCGCGTCTGGCGTCTCTGTTGATATGAGACGCGACTTTCGCGTTGCTGTCTGCTGCGTTGGAGCAGAGAGACTTGGGAGAGAGTGGGCTGCTGGGCCCCACGCCTATGGGCGCGTGCTTCCTGCGTTTGACAAGACGCAGAAGCTTCGCTTTGGCGTGTGGCAAGTTGGTCTCCAGAAGGCCCAACTTGGGGAGTCTCGCGTTTGGGTCGCCAAACGCGGATCTCTCGCACTGGACGAGGTGCGGGCAAGGCATCGGATCGTACGCTGCGTTCAACCCCAGTCAGAAAACCAACGGTTCCGACCGAGTGTTGACGCGCGCGTCTTCTCTGTCGACGCTCGGCATTCCGATTGCGCCGTGGAGGAAGAGAGAAGCCAACAACTTCCTGGTTTGTAGAACCAGGGGTGTTTGCCACGCGGGTCTCCTGAGAGACGCTGACGCGGGCGTTCTGTGCGACACGGTCGATCACACCAGTAGATGTGCCGGGGACCACGCGGGCCTTCAGAGAGGCGTTGGCGCGTGTGTTCTGCGCGGCGCGGTTGATCGCAGCAGAGGAGTCTGAGGTTACGCGGGCCTTCTGGGAGGCGTCGGCGCGTGAACCAAACTTGACACAGTGGGCAGCAGGAGCACCCGACAGAGCCTCAGATTGGGCTTCAGGGGGCTGTCCACTTGAGACCCTGCGGCAGACGCGGGTCTTTGGGCTCTTGGAGCCAGAAGAGAGGAACTCTTCATACTTCGCCTGGTCGAACTCGACGACGAGGGATTCGACCATTTTCCCTTACGGAGAACGTCATCTTGCACCACGGTGCGCTCGTCAGTAACGAAGGTAGTCCCCAGCGGAGTCGCCATCTCTTGTAGGGGGCCGGAAAATTTGGTGGTCGGAGAAAGTGGTTTTAGCTGTAAAAGATTTCCTTGATTCAAGCGAAACGATTACAACCAAAAGAACTACTCTTCCCTCTTTTCCAGTTACAAGGGAGGGAGGATGTCTGAATCTTCCCTTTGTTTAAGGCTGGGTTCTTCGTGTGGCGATGGAGAGTGAATCTTGTTCTCCGTTGACCAGATGACCGTCCTGGACCGTCGGGGGTCTTCTCTTCGGTCGGTAGAAAGAGTAACTCAGCTCCGTCTACCAAAACTCTCAAAGAGGAGGTAGGCGAAGAGCGGCTAGTACTCAGTAAGCTCGCTGAAGAGTCGTGCTTCTCTCTTGATGATCCTCCTGCCTGGATTCGATCGATTTTTGATGATGCCTTATCTCAAAGCTCTCTCCCTTCTCCAAAATTCCAATCTTCTGCCCAAGCTTCGATCTTCTTAAAGTTCTCTCCCTTCTCCAAAAAATCTGATCCTCTCTTCATAGCAAACAAGGCTATTTATAGGGATCTCAGGGGGTGAAGGTGCCTCCTGAAAACGCTCCCGCATGAGGGGCCACTACCCGCTACATGCGCGGTGACTGGCCCCGCAATCAGGGCAGTTGCAACTGAGACGCGGGCGTTGGGCAAAACGCGCCTTGAAGTTTGAGACGCGGGCTTCGGGCCTTCACGTCTGGATGCTGAGGCGCGGGCGTCGGGCCGATGCGCCTTGATGCTGAGATGCGGGCTTCGGGCCGACGCGTCTTGATGCTGAACGTTGAGACGCGGGTGTAGAGCCAACGCGTCTTAATGCTGAGACGCGAGCATCGATTTCTCGCGTCTAGAGCTTGAGACTCTGCTTCCTTAATGGCTGGTCTGTTAGTCATTTTTAGACAGCCTACAATTATGTTTTGGTATTCTTTGACTATGGTACATCGCTTGTCTTATATTGGATAGTTTTTCAGCCTCGCATTCTATTCTTGTATTTATGGAGACATCACGGGCAAATCAGCACAGCAAGTAGGGTAGTCATCACTAGGGGTGAGCAGAGTTCGGTTATAACGAAATAACCGACCAAAAATCGAAACCCGAAACCGAACCGAACCGAACCGCTCTAGTTCGGTTCGGTTTCGGTTTTGTGTTTCAAAAACCAAATTCGACCGAACCGAACCGAATCTCTTACCCTGTATATCACCTCACCCAAATTCAATTTAGTGAATCATATAGATAATAACAAAAACTGGTGAAAACTTATCTCATTACTTCTATCAATACCATCTTTTTATGTTGAATATGTGAAAGTTATGTTAAGTACACCATCACAATTAAGAATAATTTTTATATTAATATAGTTCTTTTTTTTTTTCATTCTTGCCATTAAAAGTTAGTAATAATTATGTGAGTTTTGATATAAGAGCCCAAATATAGCGTAAAAGTTTTAAAATATGAAAATTTTAATTCACATTAAGGTTAGGGTCTTTTTCTTATTTCTAATTTGGGTATTGAATATTTGAGATTAGAATATTAAATGATGATAATATAATGGTGATTAAAAAATGTAAGAAATGATGGAAAAATATTGGCCTAACCGAAAAAACCAAAAAACCGAACCGAACTGAGTCGGTTCAGTTCGGTTGCTAAGTCTAATCGGTTCAGTTCAGTTTTGCAAAAATTAACAAAAACTGAACCGAACCGACCGATGCTCACCCCTAGTCATCACTTATATAATCAGACAGACCGTATCATTACCTGAGGAGTGTCGGTATGAAATAGTATTCCAGATTCAGGGCTTCTTCCAGACAGAGTTATAGAGACAGCACTCGGGACTCGTTTCGGTTATCATGATTTCTTAATCGTGTTCTCAGAGCCACCAACTTCTGGCAGTTTTTATTGATTTGGTAGACTACGGACCCCGCTAGCCTCTCCAAGCGAGGGTTGTATTCTAGTCACTCGTGGACCTAACCAGGCGTTGGTTTCGCTGCACCCTGGTGCCTAGCATTTAGCGTTGTGTTACTCGTTGGCTTCACTGCGTGAGCTCCGCCAAGTGCGAGCCTCGCAGAGCGTTAACTCCGCTGCAACCTAATGCTTAACGCCTGAGCTATGTTACGCGATGGCCTCACCTAGGCTTGGCTTCATCCGTGGCTAGTCCCTTCAGTACTTAGCACTCTAGCCCGTTCCTCAGATTTCTCCCGCGTAGCGTGTTTTCATAGATCCGATGAACGGGGTTTTCTCGCTGTATCTGCGCTATTGCCATGATCCTTATGAACGATCCATTAGGCCAACCTTGTAGGGATTGAGTATTCTTTAATGTTTCATATGCAGTCGGATTGTCATTCAGAAGTCAGTATTCAGAATTCTTCATGGTTATTCTAGATTCTCGGTTAGGTCTTTCAGAGATTGCATCGCCCAGTATTCAGAAATCCTTGATTGTCGGTCTTCTTTATTATGCTCAGTATTATCAGGGTTTTCTTTATCTTCAGTATTCTGGTTTATTCTCGGAGAAGTAGTATGTATGCAGCATCGGTAATTCTACTACAGACTCTTTGTCAAGGACAGCTTCATGCCATGTGGGGCTTTATATTATATTATGGATTTCAGCACTATGAATTTCTAGGAATTTCATTAGTTTTGCTTTGCAGTTCGAAAGAGACATCAGGTCGGTATTATTATGGTACCATCAGGGAATATATACGGCAGAAGTGCATAAATGTCTCAGCCTTGAGTTTATCATTCAGTCGATTTGTGAGAATTACCCTCAGTTACTCATATCTTGATTGGCATAATCCTCGTTCTTATCCTTTCTGTGTTCATCTTCCCTTATCAAAATTTCGAGGACGAAATTTTTGTAAGGTGGATGGAATGTAATACCCCGTTCTTGGAACACGTACTTAGATACGTATTCTGATTTTTCTATCATATTTTTTTTGATTTAGCTTGTATTTATTTTTGTTTTATGGTTATTGGTGTGATTGTTTTGTATTGAATTTGGATTCGTGGATTCGGAGTCAACCCTAGCCTGAACGTAGGACCCGATCCTAATGCATTACTCGATTTGGCCTTTCTGGTAGTCCGGTTTGACCGATTTCAGTTTCAAACATCATTTTCTAATATTTTATATTTTTCATAATTTCCTGAAAATTTTCAAAATTATTTACAAAATCTTCAAAACCGGTATCGACTAACATCGCTGATTGTTTTTCAGATTTTTAGTTTTCAAATGGAGTTAAATTTTTAGAAACGACTTTCACATTACTTCTTATTCAAATTAAAGGCATTTTTTGAGATTTTTCATAATTTATCGAAAATCCACCGGTTTTGATGTCGACCAGTACCGCCGGAAGATTTCATGATTTTTAATTTGAAAATTAGATTGAATTTCTCGAATCCGATTTCACCGGACATCTTAAAATAATATTTTCTATTTTTGAGAGTTTTTCGGAGCGATTCTGAATTAGTCAATTTTTACCATATTTAAATAATATTATTTGTTCCCCTTCTCTCTTCATTTTCTTTCTTCATTTCTTTTTTCCTTTCCCTTTCCAAAGTCAACCCCTGACAGCCCACTCCCTCATTCCATCACCTGTCAATCCCATCCCCCATCCCATCACATTTCCCTTTTAATAAACAATCTCCCTCACTTCTTCAATCAACCCCTTTTCCTTTTTCTTTTTTTTTCTTTTTTCCCCTTCTTCTTTCTTCTGCTGCTTCTTCTCCTCCCTGGCGACGACGCCAGCCAGCCGCTGCTGCCGCCATGAGCGCCTCCGCAACTTCCCCCTCTTCTTCTTCCCCTTCTTCTTCTTTCTCTTCTTCTTCCTTTCTTTCCTCTTTCCTTTTTCTCCTTTCTCCTTCTTTCTTTTCTTTTCTTTTTCCCACCTCCTTCCCTCTCTGTGGTGACCGCGGCGGCGGCCAGAGTCTTTGCCGATGACCGCTGGCCGGCCAGGCTGGCCAGCAACTCCCCTTGTCCCTTCTCTCTCTTTCACCTTACCTCTCTCTCTTTCACCTTACCTCTCTCTCTTTCACCTTACCTCTCTCTCCCCCCTAGATCCAGCGCCTCGGGGAGGAGCTGAGCGCTGCCGGCGCGTCGCCGGTGGCTGGGCGCGGCCAAGGGTCCTCCTGGCCCCCTGTGCATGGGCAAGGGGGCGGCAGCCCCCTCCCTCTCTCTCTTTTTCTCCCTCTCCTCCCCTCTCTTTGGGGTGGCCGGCGGCCACCCCTGCCTGTGCCAGCCACGGCGGCCAGCGCTGCTCCCTGCGCCTCCCTGGTCACAGCCAGGGAGCAGCAAAGCCAGCCCAGGCCAGAGGCCTGGGCTGTGCGTGGGCAAGGGGTGGCAGCCCTCTTCTTCTTCTCTCTCTCTCTCTCATCTCTCTCTATCCTGATTTCTCTCTCTCATCTCTCTTCCCCTGTTTCTCTCTCCTCTCTCTAGTCATTCCACTCTCCCTCTCTCTACTCTCTATCTCTGACTTTCTCTCTCCTCTTCTCTTTCTCTCTAAAAATAATATGTATATTTTAATATTTGGATTGATGGTATGCGCGTATTTTTGGTGTTCCGGAATTTCACACTGTTTTCTGGTGATTTAGGCGAGTACAGTTGCTTTTAAACATGCATCTATTTTATCATTTTGCGAGTACATTTTTTGTGTTGCATATGCTTTGCTATTACCGTTACTATATGCTTTGCTATTACCGTTACATGCTTAATAATTGCCACTGTAACTTTTATTACATAATACACTGATATACAAGTTGATATATGATATTTACACCGGTACTTGCCATGCTATATTTGACATATGATATCCGACACCGGTACTTCCCATGCTATATTTGACACATGATACCTGATACTGGTACTTGCCATGCTATATTTGACATATGATATCCGACACCGGTACTTGTCATGCTATATTTGACACATGATACCGGACACCCGTACTTGCCATGCTATATTTGACATATGATATCTGACAACGTACTTGCCGTGCTATATTTGATATATGATACCTGACACCAGTACTTGCCATGCTATATTTGACACATGATACCCGACACCGGTACTTGCCATGTTATACTCGACACTTGATATCAGACACCAGTACTTGCCATGCTATACTTGACACATGATGCATAACACCGGTACTTGATATGTTATACTTGATACCTGACACCTGTATTACCTGGCATATTCATGATTATTATGTGATCAGACCTCTGGTACTCCTGTACTCCTGAACCCATGTACTCCTGAACTCCTGTATCGCCTGTACTCATACCCATGGCACAATTACTCTTGTTAATAGTACAGTCAGATCGGCGTCCGGCAGAGTATGCCTGGCGGGATGACGAGAATGTATCCCACAATCGTGCTAGCGTCCGGCGGATCCTGAATGGAACTAAGTGCCACAAGGAGCAAAGTGGCACACCACACACGTGGCGGGGGCCACCTCTAGAATCCATTCCCCACACAGAACAAAGTGCCACACCACACACGCGGTGGGAGCCACCTCTTGAATTTGTGGAGGCCACCTCTTGAATCTGTGGGGCGACCTCCTGTATCAACCCTCAGAGCAAAGTGCCACACGGAGTAAAGTGTCACACCACACACGTGATGGGGGCCACCTCTTGAATCTGTAGGGCTACTTCCTTCCTTCTGTCTGCGTCGCCTGGTGATAGTGTGATAAGCATTCTCAGTGCCTATTAACACCCACACATACCTGTACAATGATAACGCCTGGAACAAGTGTTATTTGGTCTCTCCCCTATTCAGATAATGGTACCCGCGTATCGGAGTTCAGATGAGTTTTACTGGAAGTGCGGGCTCCAGCGTGAACTGTCGGTGTTGTGGGACGCCGGTGGGAGAGAGACAATAATTGTTGGCGCAAGGTTACAATCACCCGGTTTTGGAGTTTTGATGATTACAAAACATATATAGTTATTTGTACTAATCATATTTTAGTGTTTAAGTGTGTTTCAAGGTTCTAAGGATTCAAAATGTTTTCTTCCTTAAAGGAAGGTGTTTTTGACTCAAGTTGACTCAATTCGGGATCAAGGATTCAAGTTATTCAACATTGCATATGGAGAAGCCCATATTGAAGATCGCGTAGTCACCTAGAACCAATGTAAGAATTAGTAATGTTAAAAAGTTAGGTCATGATAAATTGGCTCAAGAAAACTCACACACACATTTCTCTTTCCAAAGAAAATACAAGTTTTGTTTTGGTTAGTTGGTTTAGGTACATGTTTTGATTGATATACATGTCTCAAAATATTTTATATTTTTACATCTAGTTTAAAACATGTATTTCATCCTCTATAGCATGTTACTTAAACTTCAAACCATTTCAAAATAATTTAAAAATTATTCAAAGTTCAAAATTCTTCTCTTATAAATACTATTTGAGGCCAACGGTCGACCGGGCGGTCGACCGGATCTATTTTAGGCCAGATCGGTCGACCGTCCGGTCGACCAGCACTTGTGGCCTTGGGCGTGCACGTCTGTGCACGTCTGCCGGTCGACCGGGCCAGCCGACCGACAGAGCTCGGTCGACCGGCAGAGCTTGCGGTCGATCGACCTTCGACCGACTAAAAGACCCTTAGTCTCGGGTTTTGTCGGTCGATCGGCCCGATCGACTGACAGTTCAAAATTTTGTTTTACCTTGCGGTCGACCGACCGGTCGACCGAAGCCAACGGCTCTTTTGCCATGTAGGCAACCGGTCGACCGCTAGCCGCCAAAGAGCCCCAACGGCTATTTCTTGGAATCTATTTTGATTTTGATGTTTCTTTCAGCTATTTCTGATTTTTTTGTGGCTATACTCTGCCCTACTAACCTAGATTCAATGATGAAATGCTTTTAGCAAATCCCTATAAATAGATGTCATTGGTCCCTTGTTGGGCAATAAGAAAAATTCCCATAGTTTTCAAGTTTCAAAAGAAAAGAAAAGTTTTCTTGCTTTCATTCTTAAATGTGCTTTCTTTGGTTAAACTTTTCAGTTGATTTACAAGCAATTTTACTTCTTTACAACTGAAAATTTTCTCACTTCACTTCTTGAGCCAAAAATCATCTCCACTCTATAAGAAGTTGTAAGAGAGAGTTTATGGTCTTTTGATCACCAAGTGACTCGTATTTCCTTGTGTTGAGATCCCTCTTGTGTAGAGGTTAGATTGGTTGGAGTTGGGTACTCTGGTCTTGTGTAGACCAATTATAATCCCCTTGGGTGTAAAGGTTCCGGTGTGAAAATTCTCTTTGCGGATTTAGTGAAAATCCTTCACGGTGGTGGAGGCGGGGACGTAGAGCAGTGGCTCGAACCTCGAAACAAATTACTTGTGTTTGCGATTAGTTTTCTTATTGCTTTTCATTGCTTTACTTTCCTAACTTGTGATATTGTTTGTTTGCTCTTCATCATTTCAATCATTTAATTGACTTGCATTTTTTGGTCTTTACTCATCTCAACAAAAAAGTAATTACGCACCTCAACTCATAATCTAGAGGAATTAAAGAGGAGAAGTTCTAGAGCTCTTCACGGGGAATTCAGCTTCAATTTCTTATTTTGAGTGACCGTTTGCATCATTCATACTTACTTGTTCAAAAAGATCACTAGATTAGCATTAACACCTATTCACCCCCCTCTAGGTGTTTTTCAGTTGGTATCAGAGCTTTGGTCTCTAGGCTCTTGGCTTAACAACCTTAGAGAGATCCTATATTGCTAATCATTCTATTCATATTTCATCCTCATACACTTAGTAAAAATGGCCGAAGGAATTAAGACCCCACCCAAGTTTGATGGCCTTAACTTTCCCATATAGAAGGTTAAGATGACCGTTTTTTTGCAATCCTTAGGGAGCCAGGTTACAAAGGCAGTGACTAAACCATTTAGCGCACCCCTTGGTGATGAGGACACTTGGTCTGAAATTGCCACAAAAGACTTTGACGCTAATGCTAGGGCACACTATGCCTTACTTCAAGCTCTTAATGACGATGATATTTCTAGAGTCATTCATTGCAAATCCGCTTATGAGATTTGGACTCACCTACTAGCCACTCATGAGGGAACTTCACAAGTAAAGAGGGCCAAAATCGACCTTCTTCGTTCCCAATATGAAAACTTTTCCATGCAAGAAAATGAAACCATAGATGGTATGGTTACTAAGTTTACAAAGATTACTAATGGTCTTTCTTCTTTAGGTGATGGCATTGACAACGACCAAAAAGTGAGGAAGATCATCCGTGCACTCCCTCCATCTTGGGAAGTCAAAGCCACAACTTTGAAGGAGCTCAATGAAGAAATGGAGCTCATCGGTCTCATTAGAATCTCAAGACCCATGAGATGGAAAGAAAAGTAAGAGAAGAGATGGCTCCTCCCAAGAAGAAAGCAATCGCCTTCAAGAGCTCTCTCAACCTACTTCGACGAGGATGATGAAGAAGAGCATGATGAAGATCTTTCTCTTCTTGTAAAGAACGTTCGTAGAATGTACAACAAGGCCAAATTCCATAATAGAAGGAGATGGCAAGGTAAAGAAGAGAAGAAAATCATTTGCTTCAATTGCAGGAAGCCGGGTCACATTGTTGCGGAGTGTCCGGAAAATAAAGGTAAACCCTTCACCTACAAGAAGCCATACAAGAAGAAAGCTTTAAAGGCTACTTGGGATTCGAAGAGTGAATCCGATGAGGAAGTCGATACCACCAACACGTGTTTCATGGCTAATGAAAGCACAAGCAAGGTAACTCCCGATATATCGATTGAAGATTGTGAATTATTTATAGATGAATTAGGAGAAGCTTTTGAAGAACTATCACATAACTATGATTTTCTCAAAAAGAAATACTTGAAAATGAAAAAGGAAAATGAATCACTTAACCACAAAGTTTTCATTCTCATAAAAGAAAAAGATGAATTGTTTTCAACTCTCACTTCTACTCAAAATGATTTTGATGACTATAAAATTTCTTGTAAAGGTAAATTTTCATTAGTTGATAAAGATGAGATTTTCATGCTTAAGAAGAAAATTAATTCATTAGGAGATGTTTTAAAGAAGTTTGAATTTGATAAAACTAGACTAGAGACTACGTTTCCTAAGAAACATATCCTAAAGAAACAATCACATGCTACACACTCTCTTGTTCACAAATCACAACCATTACATCATGCAAAGCACCCTAAACATGCCCAAACTCCACACACTCATCATGCATTCATGTATGGTAAAGTTTATGCATGCACATATTGTGACCGGAAGGGTCATTTGGTTAAATTTTGTTATGATAGGATAAATGCATCACATAATCATGTTTGGGTTCGGAATACTAATATTCAAGGACCCAAGAAAGTTTGGGTACCAAAGTCAACAGTTTTGTTAAATAATGTAGGTACATTCTAAAGACCAACGACGTAGGGAGCGGTGGTATCTTGATAGTGGTTGCTCAAGGCACATGATTTGGGATATCAACAACTTTGTAACCCTATCAAGATACCATGAAGGTGGCACCATCACCTTCGGAGATGACGCCAAAGAAAAAATCATTGGTATTGGTAATGTTAAACTTGGTACATCTCCTTTAATAGAAAATGTTATTTTAGTTGATGGCCTCAAGTATAATCTCTTGAGTGTTAGTCAACTTTGTGATAAAGATTTTAATGTTATTTTTGATAACCTAGCATGTAGTGTTATTGATAGACAATCCAATGCATGTATATTTTTCGGATTTCGTGAAAATAATGTATACATGATTGATATGTCTAAAATGCTATGCAATGCTACTTGTTTGAATGCCTTCGATGATGACTTTTGGTTGTGGCATAGGAGATTAGGCCACATTTCTTTTGACCATCTATCTAGATTAAACAATAAGGAAATGGTGAAAGGTATTCCTTACTTGAAATTTGAAAAGGACCGCATTTGCGATGTGTGCCAACATGGGAAACATACCAAGTCCTCTTTCAAATCAATCAAGGATATCATGACATCACGATCTTTGGAGTTGATCTATATGGATTTGTTTGGTCCTACAAAAATTAAAAGTCTAAGTGGGAATCGTTTTGCTTTCATTTTAGTTGATGATTTCTCTCATTTTACTTGGGTTTTCTTTTTAGAATATAAAAATCAAGCCTTTTCACATTTTCAAGCCTTTAAGAAAAAAGTTGAAAAGGAAAAAGATTCTTCTATTTTAAGAATAAGAAGTGATAGAGGTGGTGAGTTCAATAACCAACCCTTTATCACTTTTTGCGAAGAACATGAAATTAAGTATGAACTATCTTGTCCTAGAACTCCACAACAAAATGGAGTCGTTGAGAGGAAAAATCGTACATCACAAGAGATGGCTAAAACAATGATAAATGAGTACAGTCTCCCTCAATACCTATGGGCCGAGGCCGTAAACACATCTTGCTAAATATCAAATAGGGTTTTCGTATGCAAAAACACTTCTAAAACATCTTTTGAGATTTATTATTCAAGAAAACTAAATGTTTCATACTTTAAAGTTTTTGGTTGTAAATGTTTTGTTTTGAATACTAAAGATAATTTAGGTAAATTTGATGCAAAATCATATGAAGCAATTTTTGTTGGTTACTTTAACACTAGTAAAGCATATAGAGTCTTCAATAAATCATCTTTGACTATTGAAGAATCTATACATGTAAAGTTTGAGGAAGCTAATATGTTTGTTGAGAATGTTGTAGAAATAGATTCCCTAAATGAAGACATGGAGAGGACTACTTTGAAGGACTCACCTACTCTTGAAGACAAGCCAAAAATTGATGAGGAAAATGAAGTTCAAGGAGTTGAAGTGGAGACAACACAACCACTTTCAAAAGATTGGAGATTCACTCCACATCATCCCAAAAATCTTATCATAGGTGAAGTATCAAAGGGGGTAACTACTCGTTCTAAACTTCATGATCTTTGTGGGCACTATGCATTTATTTCTCATGTTAAACCAAAGAACATCCTCGAAGCTGAGGGCGACTCATATTGGTTGCTAGCCATGCAAGAGGAGGTCAATCAATTCGAGCGCAACCAAGTTTGGCATCTTGTTCCTAGGCCCCACGATAGACCAACAATTGGTACTAAGTGGATCTTTAAGAACAAGTTGGATGAGTCGGGTAATGTTGTTAGGAATAAAGTTAGGTTAGTGGCCCAAGGTTACACTCAAATCGAAGGTATCGATTTTGAGGAAACTTTTGCACCCGTAACACGGCTTGAAGTTATACGGATGACACTTGCATTTGCTTCATATAAAGATTTTAAACTTTTTCAAATGGATGTAAAAAGTGCTTTCTTAAATGGATTTATTGAAGAGGAAGTGTATGTTGAACAACCCCCGGGTTTGTTGATCCTACATATCCGGATTTTGTTTTCAAACTAGACAAAGCTCTTTATGGTTTAAAACAAGCCCCTAGGGCTTGGTATGAAATACTTTCTTCATTTCTTATTTCAAATGATTTTACTAAAAGAAAAATAGATACTACTTTGTTTACCAAACATGTTGTAAATGATATACTTATAATTCAAATATATGTTGATGATATCATATTTGGTTCTACTAATGAAAAATCTTTACAAAGCTTTTGAATCATGCTTGAAGGAGAAATTTGAGATGTCTATGATAGGCGAGCTTAACTACTTCCTTGGTCTCCAAATCAAGCAAAGGAAGAATGGGATTTTCATCAATCAAGCCAAGTACACGAAGGAACTTATCAAGAAATTTAGACTTGAAGGGGCTAAGACAAGCAAAACTCCCATGGCTACCACCACGAAGCTTGACAAGGATGAATAAGGTATAAATGTAGACATTAAACTCTATCGTAGCATGATTGGTAGTTTGTTGTATTTAACGGCTAGTAGGCCGGACATTATGTTTTGTGTATGTCTTTGTGCTCGAATTCAATCGTGTCCTAAAGAGTCCCATTTGATTGTGGTAAAACGCATTATTAGATACCTTAAGGGCACAATTGAAATGAGTTTGTGGTATCCGAAGACCGAAAAATTTTCAATGACTAGTTTTTCGGATGCCGACTATGCGGGTTGTAGAGTGGATAGGAAGAGTACAAGTGGAACATGTCAATTTCTCGGTAATTGTCTTGTTTCATGGTCTTCCAAGAAATAAAATTTGGTAGCCCTCTCAACCGCCTAGGCAGAGTATGTTGCGGCGGGGGCTTGTTGTGCACAAGTCCTTTGGATGAAACATACTCTCCTTGACTATGATTTGCATTATGACCATATTAAATATTTTGTGATAATACTAGTACTATTCGTATGATTAAAAATGCAAATCAACATAGTAAGACTAAGCACATTGACATTCGATATCACTTTCTTAGAGATCATTTTGAGATAGGTGATATTGAAATTGATTATGTTTCTACGGATTTTCAACTTGCCGATATTTTTACAAAACCACTAGACTATAATAGATTTTCTTTCATTTGTGGTGAATTGAATGTTTGTGTTATGGATTCATGAAATTTTCTTTCAATTTTTTTTTTAACCCTTTTTGATGTATGACAAAAAGGGGGAGAAAAAGTTAGTTTAAAGTTTTGAGTTATTATTTTTGATGTTTTCTTTTTCATACTATTCATTCATGTGCATAGTTTTCTTTTTCATACTATTCATTCATGTGTATAGCCATTCATGATTTTAGGGGGAGCCTCCAAGCTCCTTTCCTATTTTTTTGATAAATAACTCATATGTTTTGTCATTATAAAAAAGGGGGAGATTGTTGGCCCAAGGTTACAATCACCCGGTTTTGGAGTTTTGATGATTACAAAACATATATAGTTATTTGTACTAATTATATTTTAATGTTTAAGTATGTTTTAGGGTTCTAAGGATTCAAGATGTTTTCTTCCCTAAAAGAAGGTGTTTTTGACTCAAGTTGACTCAATTCGGGATCAAGGATTCAAGTTATTCAACATTGCATATGGAGAAGCCCATATTGAAGATCGTGTAGTCACCTAGAACCAATGTAAGAATTAGTAATGTTAAAGAGTTAGGTCATGATAAATTGGCTCAAGAAAACTCACACACACATTTCTCTTTCCAAAGAAAATACAAGTTTTGTTTTGGTTAGTTGGCTTAGGTACATGTTTTGATTGATATACATGTCTCAAAATATTTCATATTTTTATATCTAGTTTAAAACATGTATTTCATCCTCTATAGTATGTTACTTAAACTTCAAATCATTTCAAAATATTTTAAAAATTATTAAAAGTTCAAAATTCTTCTCTTATAAATACTATTTTAGGCCTAACGGTCGACCGGGCGGTCGACCGGATCTATTCAGGCCAGATCGGTCGACCGGACGGTCGACCGGGCCTTGTGGCCTTGGGCGTGCACGTCTCTGCACGTTTGCCGGTCGACCGGGCCAGTCGACCGACAGAGCTTGCGGTCGACCGACTTTCGACCGACTGCAAGACCCTTAGTCTCGGGTTTGTCGGTCGACCAGCTCGGTCGACCGACAGTTCAAATTTTGTTTTTGTTTAGCCTGCGGTCGACCTACCGGTCGGCCGAAGCCAACGACTCTTTTTCCATGTAGGCTACCGGTCGACCGCCAGCCGCCAAAGAGCCCCAACGGCTATTTCTTGGAATCTGTTTTGATTTTGATGTTTCTTTCAGCTATTTCTGATATTTTAGTGGCTATACTCTGCCCTATTGACCTAGATTCAATGATGAAATGCTTTTAGCAAATCCCTATAAATAGATGTCATTGGTCCCTTGTTGGGCAATAAGAAAAATTCCCATAGTCTTCAAGTTTCAAAAGAAAAGAAAAGTTTTCTTGCTTTCATTCTCAAAAGTGCTTTCTTTGGTTAAAGTTTTCAGTTGATTTACAAGCAATTTTACTTCTTTACAACTGAAAATTTTCTCACTTCACTTCTTGAGTCAAAAATCATCTCCATTCTATAAGAAGTTGTAAGAGAGAGTTTGTGGTCTTTTGATCACCAAGTGACTCGTATTTCCTTGTGTTGAGATCCCTCTTGTGTAGAGGTTGGATTGGTTGGATTTGGGTACTCCGGTCTTGTGTAGACCAATTGTAATCCCTTTGGGTGTAAAGGTTCCAGTGTGAAAATTTCCTTTTGCGGATTTAGTGAAAATCCTTCACGGTGGTGGAGGCAGGGACGTAGAGCAGTAGCTCGAACCTCGAAACAAATTACTTGTGTTTGCGATTGGTTTCCTTATTGCTTTTCATTGCTTTACTTTCCTAACTTGTGATATTGTTTATTTGCTCTTTATCATTTCAATCATTTCATTGACTTGTATTTTTCGGTCTTTACTCATCTCAACAAGAAAGCAATTACGCACCTCAACTCATAATCTAGAGGAATTAAAGAGGAGAAGTTCTAGAGCCCTTCACGGGGAATTCAGCTTCAATTTCTTATTTTGAGTGACCGTTTGCATCATTCATACTTACTTGTTTAAAAATATCACTAGATTAGCATTAACACATATTCACCCCCCTCTAGGTGTTTTTTAATAATAACATAAGAACATAAGAAACAGTAATAATATTAGGAACGTGTGATATTTGGTCTCTCTTTTGTTCAGGTCCTGGTACTCACATATCAGACCCGGGTAAGTTCTATAGAGTGCGAACTCTAGTATGGACTATCGGTGATGTGAGGCGTTAGTAGGGAGGCGATTAAAATATCAAATGGTACTGATTATTATTATTAGATAAATTAAAATGCAACACCTTTATATTCTCCAGTTATAGTGTTATGCTCTGAGTTGACACCCTGTTTTATAACACATGACCTCTGTGATACCATGATTACTCCAGACACACTCTAGTTCTGTTACCCTGAGAGCAACTCAAGTTGTATGAACTCAGATGATGGTGACATCGGATATGTGGTATATAGATAAGGGTTTACTTGTTTGGATTATCCCCTCGACGTATTAACCCCATGAATCCGTAATCTGAGCTTATACAACTAGTTTTGTCCATACTTATATTTATCGCGTATTTAGTGTATTCATCACATGCTTAATATATTTGTCGCATGATTACGTGTACCTATGCTCTCTATATTGTTTTTCATGCATGTTTTCCGATTCAGATTTATAGATATACATGTATTTACTTGATCTCGGATTTACTGTCATTTCCTTTATGTTACTTATCATTGCCTGTACCTGTATGCCTGAGCCACCTCACTTGATCATGTACACGTGTCACTGCCTGAGCACGCCATTTGGCTTTATCCTATGTACTTGCTGGGGTTGCTAACAACCCTGAATCCTCATGTTCAGATCCTGGAGTCTGGACAATGGCGGCCTTGCTGTACCTGATCAGAGTGGCACAGTGGGAGCGTGGGTTAGCAGTTGCCTATCTGGACCCTCCTTCTTCCAGCCTCTCCTTGATCGGCTCGCGAGATTCTTGTCTTGCTACTCGTGAGTACTTTCCCGTATTTCATATTGTACATCCTTCTTTTGTGTTTCATGGTGATCTTATATTCTTGAGATATTATATCATACCTTGTGATAATTGTGTACTTGCGTTATTATTGCTAGAATGTATATTATCATTGTGCTTCCGTATTCTGATTCTTTCCTGTACTGGTGCTTAGCGTATATACGTGAGGGTATTTCCGATATGCGTATATACGTCGCAGTAACGTTTCCGTACCCACTAGATCGGGGCGTTACAGGTTGCAACGGTTCGGTCTGAACCGTTGCAACGGTTCGTTTCGGATCCGGATGGCGGAGGGGGTACGATCCGCTGTAACCCATACCTGTGAGACCCAGTTCAAAAAGAACCGGACCGGGTAGGGGCCCGAGCCCGAGCGTGGGCATGGTTTCCCCCTAATCATGTGCGAAAACTCCAAGTAACCAAAGGGTACACCCTTTGTTCTCATTTTTCTCTATTTAAACACTTCAAACTTCCATCCCATGATTAATGTGAGACTAAATGCTTTTAGCTACCTTTAGTCCCCTTTTAGCTTTGAATTAGGCAAACTTTAAACTTGAATATTTCATTCATTCGAAGTCAGAATTGAACATGTAAATATACCACGTTCATCCCAATGGAAGGAGAACACATTCCAACCATTCTCCATTGATTCTATTAACGGATCTCGCCGTAATTCAACTCAAAAATTCACATTTAATTCTTCGTATTTCCCAACAAATTTTTTCTGTATCTAACACCTTGTATGTTTGCTAGTTTCTTTTTGAATTTTTTATGATTCAATTTTAACACTTTAAGGCTGCCGTTTGGCAGCAAAAGTTGTGGAGTTGGGGTTAAATCCCAACTCAAGAAAAAATTACGGAACAAATCTTATACCAACTCATGATTGGTACAAAGAGTTAGCCTTTATCGCAAAATGTAAAACAAAATGCGAAAATATGTCAATTTTTTTTCTAGCAATCCTTGAAATGACATCCCTTGGCACTTTGGGGATTTGTTTGTTTGGAATAGATAGCAAGAGTTAGATCTCGCGGCCAAATAAGCCTAGATCTTTAGGTCGGGACAAAAATTCACTCATCGTTAGTCATGTATTTATATATTAAAATATATTTATAATATATGATGTCAAAATTTATCTTATCCTCTGATTTACTTTTCCACTAAAGATAAATCAAACCATATCTAGTCGAATTCTCTTCGATACCTCTGTTTAAAGGTATTTTGGTCACAAAAAAAAAAAAAAAGAGAGTAAAAAATAGTCTAAATTAAAAAGTTTCGTATTAGAATTCTCTCTTTATGTAACGAAGATAAAATTGGATCAACGACACTGAGGACGGGCAGAAAGGGAAAAAAAGTCCAGAGAAGAAAAAGATAAATTTGAGGGAAAAAATTAAGGGTGCGGACACGTTATTTTTCCTTCTCTCTTCTTTTATACCGTGTTTAATAGCTTTTACATAAATCCTTTGCTTGCTTAGCAAATCCTGTGACAGAATTTGGAAAGAAAATGAAGAAAAACAACAAAATCTGTATTACAAAAATAGCATCAGTACTCAGGTCCCCATAGCCCCCCGTCATCCGCTGCAACTAACCTATTTACAGTTTGAGATAGGCTTGTGTAGTTCCGGAAGGATTCGAGTCCGAAACTTTCTCTCGCAAACACTAATCTCCGACATTCAAATACAATAATCTATATTATTTAAAATAACAAAAATTAAAAAAATCAAATATTTTAAATACTTTTTACCCATCCATCAAGCGGCGCAAAATAGACGACGAAAAGTAGTGAGTTGTTAGATCTATGTCTTTACACATACAAATTCTCGATCCGGTCATTTTATCAAGATCTAAACATTTAAAAGGAAACTCAACAAACCAATTTTTGTTAAGTTTCAAATGTTCTATATCATTACACTAACAAACTCACTATTTAGACCGTCTGTTTTTCTCCCATTTAATGCAAGAGCAAAAAATATTTAAAATACTTGATTTTTGATTTATAGATATTAGAAATAATATAAATCAACTTCAACATAATGAATTTTGTATTTGGATGAAATATGGATGTATTTAAGTGGAAAAAAATAGGCTCAAATCCTTCCAGAACTACACAAGTCTATCTCTGTACAATTCTGCAAACAGACAGATTTAGAAATATGGAATGAGAAATATGTTTCGAAGCAAAACGGTGACACATTGTTTTCCAGATCTCAATTAGAGATGGGAAAGAAATCTGAAAATACAAAAACTCCAGCTTTACTGCAATCCACCGAAAAGTAGCACTTCGCGCAGTCATAAAAGTTTCTATTCAACTGTGCCTTGATCATTTCCAAACAAAATCACAATTCCAAAAATAATTTAGAAGCTTTTATCAGGTTGAAAACAACAAACAAGCACATAGGAGCAGGTAAAATATTTTCCGAGTCCATGAACACTCAAACCTGTAGCTAAACCCACAAGAGCAAGGTGAGTGAGTCCATGCACAAAGATGATTCAGATGTTGGCCCCAAGTAATGTCAGATTCGATATTACAACGCATTAATCATCTTCTTCATCTCAGCAGATCGCCTGGGATCGGGCTCAGCGATTGCTCTCTCAGTTAATACATGTTTAATCCTGCTCATTGACTTCCTTACCTGTAAATACACAGTTGCCGTTATGTTAGAGCAGAATATCGATAGAAAGGACTGGTGACTCGATAATTTACCTAGCAGAGACAAATAGAAATTTTCCACTTGAGAATAATACAAAGATATACTATCAGGAGGGAAAAAATTTCATGATGTAAAAACAAAAAGTAAATTTAGAGGCATCTGTTACGCGGCACTTTTTTAAGGAGATTGCATGGTTTAGTTTTAATTGGAGAACCACGATGAAGGTTATATGATAATACAAAAGTATGGGCTGGAATATATAATAATCATCTTTTTCCACCTATGTAAGATGGCAGCAACAAGAAAAGACGAGTGCTTCAACTTGCAACCTACCCTAATATTCTGTATTAAATTGCATTTGGTTGTACTGGCCATAAGGTAGGAAAGCTTCCAGCTTGCTCATAAAAAGAACCCTTTATTGGATAGGCATTAATAGAAAGATGTTTCCGTTGTGGGTGGGTGTGTGGGGATGGTGGGTGGGTGGGGTTTGGTTGAACAAAAATCAAACCATCATGATGTAAATCCATAGAGAACCTATTGGGAGATGTGCCTGTCTTAGCAAGATTCCTAGGTTCTATAGTACCACATTCTCTTCCTCTAAATTTGTTGTATGAGAAATAGTTGTTGTGAAATTGTCTTGCTTTCAAGAAAGAGATGTGCTCAAGAAGATCCAATTGAAATAGGAAAAAAAGAAGATTTGAAGAAGCAAATCTAGAAAATATGGCGACAGTCGACAGGCCTTTCGATTACACCCAGTGGGTTGTTGACAGAGCCTATCGACAACAAGATACAGAGAAGAACATGCAACTTTAGTCTGTTGATAGGCCGTATCCGCTGTCAACAGACTGGCGCACCTGTCGACAGACCTGAGAAGGTTGTCAACAGGCAGAAGTCAGAATCATATTCTGTTTTCTTTTTCTGGCACGTTTAAATTTCTTTTTCTGGTGGACTTTGAATAAAACTCAATTTCTATTCAATGAAGATTTGTTTTTAAAATTTCAAGAGTCTAGAATTCTTCTAGATCAAGAAAGTTCTTAAAGCATCAAATGGTCAAGATCATCTCATAGTCCGAATAAGATTTGTGTTGTAAAGTCCTATAATTAAAAATTATAACCTAGTATATTGTATCTTGATTTGAAAAAGGAGATCAGAGGAAGCCAAAAAGAGAGGAGCAAGGTGAAGGTGCATAGAGAGAAGTTATACTCTTATAATCTAGATCTAAATTCAAGAAAAAGGTAAATACTCTTGTGAGATCAAGAGAAAGGTTAGATCTCTTTGTATCAAATTTATAAATAAAGTTCTCTCAAGTTCTCTCCCCGTGAATGTAGGTCATTTTTGGGCCGAACCACGTTAAATCCTCGTATTATTGTTCGTTATTACTCTTTTATCTAGGTGTTACTAGTTTACTTTACAGAAGCTTCCCTTTTGCAAGTATTATCATATTGTCAAGTTCCGCAAACATCGATTCCAAGAGTAACAATTGGTATCAAGCATATCGATTTTTTCTCCAACAATTGGTGCAAGAGCGCCAATTGTAACAACAATAGAAGGCAGTAAAGAATAAGAATGTCATTTTCTTTAAAATTCAGCTCAGTATGTTTGAGTACTCTCCTCTGCAAATTCAGGGATAGTCATGCAATAGAATCCTATGAGTATCAGGTACTCAATAGCCTGGCAGAAACATGCTGTGGATTCGGACTGGTAGAACAATTCAAGAAAAGTGACCAGCCTACAAAATAAATTTGAAGTCACAACTGACATTCACTTAAACACGAGAATATATTCTCCAACAAGTTATGAATGTGTGTTTTTATTAAAGCAACACAAAGTTAAGGTTGATCATCATTTAAGCCTTTTCCCATCGCCAACAAGTTATGAATGTGTGTTTTTATTAAAGCAACACAAAGTTAAGGTTGATCATCATTTAAGCCTTTTCCCATCGAGAGAACTAACTGGCCAACCCTATTCAGATTTTTCTAAACCTCAAAAAAAATGTCATTTGATGCGAGGATGAAATGTTATCAAACCTCTTGAATCCTTGATCTCCAATTCTTAGATGTGCATATTAAAATGAACGGTGCGGACTATTCATAGAATGAACCATCACGAGTTCTCACGAACATTATCCATCGGAATATCTCCCTAATCCCTCTGTGTGTGTGTGTGTGTGTCACGCTCATGTGTTTATGTGTGTGTAGCAATGCATGTATTCCCTTTTGTTCTTATGCAATCATCATCATCATGTAAGCCTTTTCCCACTGAGATGGCTGATATGGAGCAAGGCTTCATGAAAGAATTGATAAAGTTTTACAACCAACCCCTTACTTAGAGGCAACTTCCTTACGAAGAACACTAAGGATAAGAGAGGTGCTTGCCATAATCCTAAAAGGTCAATTGGTCTCTTGCAAATTCTCAGACTTGGGATGACATCTAGAAGAAGGGAATAAAGATAATAAATTTGCAATAAGTAAGTGTGTTCAACTCCGATGCACACGTAAAACTAAGAGTCAAACAAAATGTATTTCCCTATTCTTCTTACACAATCCAATTTTTTAAGTATTTGATCATCAATATCATCACAATATTCAGCTATTACGTAAAGTCATGTCGCGACTTTGACCACTCTATTGACAAGAACAAGGAATGTATCATTTCATATAGTTCTCCCTCTCCTTTATTTCTTAATACAATTTGGATCATTTCTCAGACACATTATGATTAAATGCATGAGTCAAACATAAGAAATGTGCTCTCCATATTTTGACTAGTGTTTATATAAAATTTTAAAATAAAACTTTTTATACAATGTAAATAAAATTTGCATTTCTAGATTATAATTCCTTTCTTAATGAATAATGAATTAAAGATTACTCCAAGTTTAGTGACTTTAGACTAAATTGAAAATAGGGAAACTTCTAAGAACTTTATTAATTTAGAATTTTATAAATGTCGTCACCCCTACGTTACTTGTGGAATGCGCTGGACTTGGATAGTGTTGACCCAAGGTTACAATCACTCATGTTTTAATGATTCATAACTCGTGTAGTTAAAGAGCTAATGATCTTGACATTTTTGCAAAGTTGCAGGTTATTCAAGAGCATATCTTAGAGTTTAACTTCAACAAATGCATCTTGAAACATCTCAATTTGAAGATTGGATTCATACTACTTGAATAGAATTTATGTTTGAAAGTTAGAACTTTGTTAAAGTTTTAGATTATAGAATTTAGTAAATCAAGCTTCTATATGAACACACATGTTTCACTTTTTGATTTGATGGATTTATTATATATATATATATATATATATATATATATATATATATATATATATATATATATATATATATATATATATATATATATATATCAAATATAAAATGAATTTGAAATATTGTTTCTAAAAGGATCCTTTGCAAAAAATTGATTTTAATGGAGATTAAACATAAAAAATAAGTTTATTTGTTTGATATATGTTTTGGATTTATTCCATACATCTTAGTGGTTAAAAGATCTTAAAGAAACTTATTTTTTTATAATTTATAAGCTAAAATTATTTAAATAAAGCTTTTGAAAAAATCATAAAAATTGTATCATTTTCAACAACCCTATACATGACTTTTGAAAATGAATACTCAGTGTGCACAAAACTGATTTTGTGCTGAACCATTTTCGATAGCATATGTGCATGTCTTCGAAAGCGTTTTAGAGAGAGTTGGGTTGGTTACACAATTAACTCATTTTTGACAGTTTTTCCTAATTCTTTCTCAAACTATAGAAAAACATTTTCGACAGATCATAAACCATTTTCAACAGATTTTTTCAGAGAGCTTAGATGGATTGCAGAACTGACTCATTTTCGATAGTTCTTGAGTTCTCTCGAAACTGACTTTCGAGAGGCTTTGTATAACTTTCGAAAATGACCTTCATATTTTAAAAAAATAGCACAGTCCATATCATTATCCTTACATTCACAAAAAAGTCTTCTTTTTGAAGATAAAAAAAATTCGAGGACTATAGCAAATTTTTGAATACTTTTTTTAGTCTATTTAATTTCTATAGATATTACATAGATACAAGCACTCTACTAGGATAATGCCCGAAAATAATCAGGATAGCTAAGTTGGTAGAGCATAGGACTGAAAATTCTCGTGTCACCAGTTCAAATCCGGTTCCTGGCACGTGAATAATGTATCGGAAAGATATTCATACCTTTTACAAATTAATTGATTGAGACGATAGGGATACATATTAATGGTCTATAGCGCAATTAATTTATTCATCTAGATGAATATGTATCCTATTTTTGGAGTGGGTAAAAATAGATGTATGTATGGTAAAGAACAAAGTGAGATTATACTCCCTTTTCTTTTTCTTTTTTTAATTTCTTTTTTCCTTTACGGTTTTTTCATAGTGTGCTTTCTCTCACTCAAAAAGAATGCCAAGTCTTCATATATATATATATATATATATATATATATATATTATATATATATATATATATATATATATATATCCAAAAGGTGAAGTTTTAAAATTTTTGCCATATGTTATCGTTACCTGTCAAAAATGAAAGATATATTTTCGATAGCTTT
This sequence comes from Agave tequilana, assembly GCA_038442645.1. Taxonomy (NCBI): domain Eukaryota; kingdom Viridiplantae; phylum Streptophyta; class Magnoliopsida; order Asparagales; family Asparagaceae; genus Agave; species Agave tequilana. The sequence goes on from JAVJIF010004715.1 coordinate 88,523, forward strand.
CGACAGATTTACCTATCGGTTTTTAACAACGGTTCAATTTTCATTTGATATAAAAGCGAGCTTTTGCAGAGGTTTTAAGAACAAGTTTTTTGAGCTATTCTTGATCTTATCTCTGAGAGAAAATTCTACAAAAATTTCTTTAAACCTTCTCTTCAATTTTCTGTTGTTTTCCCACGCACACAAGCTCTTAATTCTTAATCTTAGCTATAGGTTTTATTGTTTGTGAGAGTTTCTAGTAATCAAGAGTGATCACAAGTCTTGTTACTTTTGTTGTAGTGAATCTCCAGTGAGAGAGGTGATTGTAAGAGTTGCGGCTCCGAGTGAATCTCAAGGGATCGTTGCTTATAAGTGTTAGTTCGGTTTAGCAAACTAGTGATAGTGAATTTTCTCCGTAAGAGTTTGAGACAGGGACGTAGATCTGCGGATCGAACCTCGAAAACACATCTTGGTATTTGCAGAATTTGCTTATTCTATACTCTCTCTCTCTCTTGATTATTATTTCTACTAATTCTTGTTTTATCGTTAATTACAGTAGATATTATTTCAATTGCTTAAATTTCCGCATAATTGATTAGCATCACCTATTCACCCCCTCTGGGTGATTTTCAGATAGAACACAAGTAAGCCTGAGTTAAGAACCATCTAAATTTCTCATCCAACACTGGTTCATTTGCATGTCAACCTTAGATTCCTCGGCTTGAGTCCATGCTTGAATAAATGGGTCAAGCTTGAGCCATAATCGGACTCAATCCAAGCCACTTTCTAACATAATAAGTAAATAAATTTAAGATAATATAATTTTTAAAAACTTACTAGGTCAAAAATAGGTAAAATGAGTGAAAACATGCACATCCATGTATCATAGATAAATTACTAACCGGTAAGGAGTAAATTGAATCTATTGTAACCAAAACTTTATAGATAGAGTTTATAGCCCTCAACCAATGTGATTGGACAGATTTCACTATCTTATAAAATCCATTTTTAACATCATGTCAGAGTAAAGAAACAACACAAATATGTCAATCCACACAATAGAAATATCATTTCTTGCATAAATCTCTCAAAAATCAAGCATAAAGATTTAAGCATTCAATTCATTCAAGCTCATCGAGCCATGTACCTTAAGCCCAAACCCGATCAACAAGCAAGGTAAAAATTCTGGCCCAAGTCCAACTGAAAATTATAAAAGCTGGGCCTAAGCTTGGCAGCTCTGATTGGGCTGGACATAGTGAGACCCACGTCGGGCTCGAGCCAATTCCCAGCCCTACCCTACAAGAATGCCCCAGTTCTATCCCTGTTGTTGACAACCCATAAGCATAAAAAGAGCTAATGCTTAAAAAAAACTCATCATCTCCTCCCACGTTGCAATTTCTTCCTTATAGAAATTACACTCCATGAGGTGTGCATTTTTGCCGCACGCATGAAAAAACTTGAGCAGCTGGACCAAATTGCAACTTCCAACATCCCATAAATACTACAACATAACGTAACCACCACCAACAACCACTCTTCTTCTTGTTGTAATGATTATCTGATCATTTCTCACACAAAATTGCTTGCATAGAAAATTCTCTCGAGTATTAATATTTTTACCCTTATGTTGTTCACAAACAACCAGTGTTGTAAAAGGTGGCCTACGTGAGGTTTGGCTAGTGCAGCCTTCATGGCACTTCAATCTGAGTACCTGGCCACCTAGATTCACACAATTTTTAAAACACTGCAAATAAAAAGCTAAAATGTTGTTTGTCTGCGTGACTAGATATACAACTATGTGTAATCCAAAAGGTTCAAAAATAAAATCCTACAGGCAAAAAACCTACTGCAGTTCGTGGATCAGAAATCAACATTACTATTGTCATGGATGTAGGAAAACCAGGATATCTCTGTGGCAAATGTGATATATATGTAAAAAACAATTGTACATACACTATGGAACCTTTTGTAATAAACTCCTTGGTATGCTCGTAACGCCTCATCTGGGCAAGAGATTGTACTTGTAGGTTTGTCCCCCCACCCCCCACCCCAAGGGAAAAAAACAAAGAACAAAAAACAAAAAAGGGGGTGGGCTGGGGGGTTGGGAGGTTGGGGTTAGATGTCAGTCCCCCAAATTACATCAATTTTGAAAAAGTCCCCCACATCATATAATTTGAGCACAAGTCCCTCAAAGCATAGCAGTTATTTGAAAATCAATCCCTCTAGTTAACTTGACCTCAATAAAAGTGAATTTTCTATCTAAACTAATGGAATATTCTCTTCCCTCTTCTCTTTCTTTTAATAGTTTTCTTCTAAGCCCAAACTCATTTAAAACTAATCCAAACTTATTTAAAGTGCGATAGATTCTCTACGAGAGAGAGTGGGTGCGGGGGGAGGGGGGGTTGCGAAAGAAAAGAGGGTGCAAGAAGTAGGTAGATAGAGAAAGAGAGAGATAACTCGGGTCTAGTTAAATTCTAACTAGACATGGGATAATTTAGTAACAGAAAGTGGTAGGCGAGACAGAATTAAGTAACTAAAGTGATTTTGTTTTTCTCTTTCCAAATTTCATATAATTTGGAGGATCGATTTCAAAAAGTAAAAAAAATAAATAAATACAAAGAAAGGCACTATTCCTTACTCATTACCTACACAACCTCAATGGCTTCTAAAGATTATTATGGAAGACTATTACCAACTATTGTTCCATAAAAGTCTCAAAACATAATGGCAGCAAAAAATGACACATAAAAGGTGTTTAATGGCCAATCTAGATTTACAATTAAAGGTCTTGGGAGGAAGGAATTTTTGGAAGTCAACTATCTAATTGCATCTTAGAAATAAAACGAGTTTTTGGGACAGAGAGGGAGCATGGTGGGACCAAGGGAAAAGCAAGATTATAACCGTGCCCTTCTTTAAACCGAGGGAAAAGCAAGATTATAACCGTGCCCTTCTTTAAAAATTTGAATAATAATTAGAATTAGATCTTGAGCTTGTTAAGATATGTTGATTGTTGCCTTTTTGCATAAAATATGAAAGTAGTAGAGTGGGCCCTTGACTTTAATGAGTATGCAAAGCGGCCAGGCACCGACTAAACAATGGCATATACTGATATGAAAAATCTTAAACCATTTGGTAGGATATCCTTTTCTTTATTAAATTTAGATGAAGAAGTTTAGTTCCTCCCCTTCTAAGAAGACAAGTGGTCATCTTCCATAAGACACCACAAACAGTTTGAATTGGAGTGTGTGGGTGCGTCGTGGTGGTGGTGGTTTTTTTTTTTTTTTTTGGGGTGTGGGTGGGGGGGGGGGGGTTCGGGGAGATGGGCACTTGAACTAACATATAGTGAAAGCAACTAGCAATGTATAGACACCTTAAACTTAACTGTAAAACTTCTATATCAGTTGCCTCGCAATAAAATCACAATTCTACTGACACGGTAACTAAACTTATACGTTTCACAATCCAGTCTTATAGAAATAAAAAACCCAAATGATCCCAATTTCCTCCTTTCTGTATCCTCCCAATTTGGGTTCACCATCCGCTCAACAATATAAAAAACAACAGAGTTTTAACTCAAATGAACATATCGTTTCTTAATTGCCTACATTCTCCATGTAGCATAGTGGGTTTTATAGATGGTTGGTCATCTATAAAGTTTCCATTCAACATTGTGGTATTCTACCATGACAAAAGGGTCCAGATACAATTCTCCATTTCATGTTTTAATAATCCCGTTTTGGTTCTATGGACAACGCCATCATAAGACATGATCGATTCTAAGTAGACAAAAGATCACTACTAGGTACCCTTAGCTGTAATGTGAACTACACTCATGATTTTCTTATAATTTTTCTTAATTTACATTCCACTTAGTCTTCTTTCATCCTACTAATCCAAAATCCCTTAAAACTTTGCTTACCAAAATTTTCGACATCCCTTTGACAGTTTTTATTGGAATTTTATTAGACTTATAGCTCACTGATATCTCTCTAATAGCTCTCAAATAGCTCTACTAATAGCCCTCCATAGATCCTCCCTACAAACACGCCACATACTTGGGCTGAATCGATCACAGCCACTTACTCTTGGATCCGCTTCCATGGGTAGGAAGAGGCAAAATTTCATGAACTTAACTTATTTTGCAAGGAAAAACAATTGGAACAAAGCTCCCAAGTGGGGTGGTTGGTAGTCATGAAGCAGTGATCTTTGTAGGGTTGTTCATAGAGCTTCATCAATGGCCACCTGGGCCCAGGTTGAATAGTCTGGATGACACTTGTGCTTTTGTGAGTTGCAAGGTCCTCCACTGCTAAATAAAGGCATTCAATTGTGATTATTTTCCACTTCGCCCTCAGGTCTAGTTAATTGAAATTGAATTAGCACAACAGAGTACCATACTTAAGTAGCCACACCACACTAAAAATTATAAAACATAGCACTGAAATGTCATGCTTACGTAACAAGGACCATGAGTTGTGGATTGAGGAAATATAAAATTAGGATTCCTTTCAGAGGAACCGAAACCAATTAGTGAGCATATCTATTATTCAGGCAGGGAATTTATGGATGCCTTTATGATTAGGGCAACTCTGCGACTCAACTTTGCAACAACCTCGTCATCAGAAGATGTTTCTGCAAACTCACCAACCATACTGCTAAATTGCTAAAAGATTGCTGAGTTGGCGGTTTGGACCAGCCAATAATTCTACACAACTGAAGAGTCACGAGTGTAATGGTAGAATCGAACTCTGTAATATGTGGATAATAAAACATGGGGTTTGTAAATGTGGATTGATGAATAAATCGTGTAATTATAATACTGTGGTATCATCTTTGTAAGATGGATTCAATTTGTGGATTTACACATTTACTATGAACAGTGGAAAACTATTTGCATTGGAAGATATTATAGGTGTTAAGGTCCATCAGACTCAATGTAGGAAGTCCTTAAGTTTTGCAATAACTTGCCTTAGGCTTCTCTTCCAAGACTGCGGACTTGCTGCCTCGTCCAAACAGACTTTGTAAAATTCATTAATTGGACTGCAAAGTCTTCCCAGAGATTTTTGACAGGTGGATGCCAAGAGCCCCTTCAGCAAGTAAATGCACCCTTGAAAGCTGGCAACAAGCCCAGAAGTTACGATACTCCATTGAAGAGCTTACCCTTTCCTAGTTACTATGCCAATCAGGGATTTGTTTGTTGGATATTGGAGTGCAAATCTGCACATATGAGTGGTTGGCCTGTACGCAGCATTTGTGTAAATTGTGGGTTAATTTACTACTTCTCACTTTTTTGTGAATGAAAAGAAAATATAAAAAGGTCATCTTCGGTATACTTTTCTTTTATAAAAAAGCATGTAAAATTGTGTGTGGGATTCATAATTATTTTTTTCTATTTTATTTTACTCTTAAAACTTCCAACCTGATTACCCCCACTCCAAAAAGATTGACCTCTCCGACCCTTATCCCCTCATTAACAACCCCCCACACCCTTCCCCTCCCCAATAAACACACACACAAAACAATTGAAGAGGTTGACCATGAGATAAGAACAAAAACTCTCATACTAATTTGCCACGTTAAGTCTGTTAGTCCTTTTAAAGCTCGTGAGTTCACATATGTATCTACGCATGATACAGTGTGACCACATAACTAGGATTTAATGTGTAGGGCCAAAAGATCAGCTTGAGAAACAACTAGAAGAAATAGCATTAGATGCCAAATGATGAATGTTATGCATTTATCCTTTAGTCATATCTTAAGGATACAAGGATCACTTTTATCATTGAAGGTATTTTATTATTACAAACTCATAACTAAGAGACTGGAAACCCAACAAAAAATAACCAAGGATCATCCTATGCAGCACCAACGAATGCAGAGGAAACACATTGGTCAATATATAAATCTGGCCAACATAGTGGCCATATCAAGATGTCATAATCAAGCTTTCTTAAGACATTTTGCATATACAACATACATGAACAGGAAATATGTTTCTTCTCTCTTCACTCAGCTCCAACAAATAATTAAACATTTAACAAGAAATATGCTTGCTCGAAGCCAGAAAAAAATAGAAATTAATAGAAATGTGACCCAATTTAAAAATATATGGATTTATCTATCCATTCTCATTCGTCTTCAAGAAACACAAAAGATTTTAGACAACTTTGGCAGTACTCAGTCCTCCAAAGGCAAGAACACTGACAGTAAGAGCTTTTTATCATACAGCTTAGAAGAATCCGTTTCTATGAAATTCAAAACCTCATTCAAACCTAGAAGAAACCTACCAATAATAAAAAAGTTTCTAATGTAGCTATATGTGAAAATTGGCACCATTTTTATTCGCATACATGCTTTAAAATTAAACTTTGACACGAGTGTGGCAGTAGATAAAAGTTTGAAGAAGGACAAGATTATTCATAATGACATTGATAGTGTAATATTCTTCCACATAATCACATACATCAAATGCTTTGGTCACATTAGTACCAAATTTCTTTTTAGATTTCCAAAGAAAATAATGATATTTATATAGGGAAAATTGATAGCGTACCTTTGGAATACGATCTGGGTTAGGAAAACGAAGATTCTGGGAATGAAGCATTTGACGCTGAGTCATTAACATGTTCTTTTCCTTCAGCAGAACATACCATAGTTTGTGAAGATCATCCCAAGATTTGAGCCGCAATTCACAAGCCTTCCAACCACGGCCTGGAAATATACCACAGAGAATAGGGCTTTCAAGTATTGCAGATCTCAGTTATATAGTCAACTCATGCAAGTAATGACAAGAAATATGAGGACTTCTGCTTGAAATAGAATTGTTAAAGAAATAAAGTTTGTGATCCTGTTATAGGTTTACTAAATGCCATCAAATTCTCACCACAAAAGTATGCAAAAGAGAAAAAAAGAAGCTAGAAATAACATGTTAGTTTGACCTTGATTGCCAAAGTTTGGGTGAAATAATCGGTGATGGTGGTTGACATTAAGCGCTCTACATTTCAGAAAAAATAAATTGCTAGTATTTTACAAAACAGAATTACGATAGATATTATAAGCCAATTTTTTTAATTCAAATTCAATAATGTGGCAATTGGAAGAGGGAGAGGGGCACACACAATCCCATAATCCTAGGGAGGACTTGAAAATAGACAATGATGTGAAACGGGGAACCCTGTGGTGTAAGAATCAGTGATAAACTTGAATTCATAATGTTTCACCAAACTAACGATCTTCGGTAGGAAATAATCTAAAACTACTAATGCCATAAGATAGATTTAATAATGCTTTGCAATTGTAGTGTTTAGATAATTCTAATCTAAAAAAAAAAAACCCAACTACAATACTCGTTTAACCTGAATAGTCCAATTCGCAATATTGAGATCAATAAATACAAGTGTTAAACAGAATCTCACACACTCGCATTGATAGTGGACAACATGAATTTTTGATAATAATTTAAAGAATAAATTATGATCATCCTACAAATAATCTGAATGTTTGAAAGAGATATTACCTACCGAGAGCTTCATTCTTGGTATCCTGTATGGTCTAAACTTGTATTGTTGAATCTGCATGATAGAGTTGTACTTGTACCTTAGTGTACTGATCTTGAACCTTGATGTCTGCAGGTTCCGTGAAAAGGAGAGACAAATGCACGGTTGGACTGGCTCGTGCTGTGAGTAGAGGGTTGGTTGGCGGTGGACTAGCAGCGGACTGGATCCAGCCTGGTGGTTCTTCGACGGCGCAACAACAATGGTAGTTGACGAAGACGAGGACAATTAGGTTGAGGGTGAGGGGGAGGAAGATGAGGCAGCAATCGAGGGTAAGAAGACGTCGAAGAGGAGATGGGTGCCGAAGGTTGCTGGTGGACATTCGTGGGCAGACTCGGGCGTGCCGATCGTGGCAAGGAGCGAGCTGGGATGAAGACACAGAGGTGGGTCCGGCAGCGTCAGTGGTCTCGTGACGGGATGGTGACGAGGGAGGAGGATTGAGGGAGGAGTTGTGGTGTTGGCTGGATTGCAGAAGATGCAGACGGGGGAAGAGAAAGAAGAAGGGAGGGTGATAGCGGCAGGATTTCTGGTTTTCTTTTTTTCTTTTCCTTTTTTTTGTATTTTTTGTATTTTCTGGTGGAGATTTGGCTGAGGATTTGTAGGAAAGAAATGAATGGGATTGTAAGTAGGATTTGATGCATATGGGAAGGGGATAACTAGGTTTAGGGTTTCACAATTAAAGAACCTATAGATCTAAGGCTTCACATTTCAAGACATAATTTTGAGCTTTACACTCCAAACTTGTAAAAGAAATTTCATTTCGAAAATACTCATTTCATTAATCAATAATTCAATGATTACAACTTATTGACTCTTGCTTTTTAGAGGCCTACAAGACTGTAGACTTTCTCCACATAGTCGATGTAGGACTAAAAGAGAAACACAAAGCTAAAAAAAAAAGAAAAACATGCTCGACTCAAATAAATAAAATACAAACTCCAAAAAATAGATCGATTCGTGGCGCCCCATGTGTGTTGGACGTCCGCATCATTCTCCTTAGGTGGGAAAAACTCGACCCCGTCAAGTTTGGCGTAGCTTATAATGCTTCAGCACAACTGAGTCTATTTGTTGCAACTCAGTACTTAATATATAATATTCATTTTCAAACAATTAGATTCATTAGAACAACCGGATAATTTAATAATCTAAAATTTTATCAAATTTCACTGTTGTATTGGATGAATAACTGGGAGTGGACTCAATATTAAGAACTCTCAGAAAATGGCTCAAAGAAAGCTCACGACCAGTAGATTATTAGGGTTAAAGTCAAAATCTTTGTAATTCATTAAATACTCAACATTGAAAGTAGGACCAATTTCAAAATCTTTAAAAGATATAACTTGAGCATTGTAATTTGAATTTTATAAGATTTTGAAAAATCCAACATTACGACATGTGATTCATTAACAGTTTCCGAAATAACTGTTTCGGACTAATCCGAACCATCATAAGTTCTCAACATTAAAAGTTTTAACTTCCTTCCTGATGAAGCTCGTAAATTATAGTAAGCGTTACTTTGTTCAAATATATGACTGATTTTTCATGTGTAGATCGTGCACATGTGTGAAAAAATGTGATACAAACTCAGATATGCAGACTCATAATACTTTATAATGAACAATAGCAGAGAGAGCTTTGTTTAGTGCCTAACATGTACTAAAAGGGTCAATTGACTCCCTATTGGACAGAAAAAATTTTAGGCACTTGGTTTGATGGATCAACAATAGTCACAACCTTTGTCAAAAGGGATTATTATGTGCATTATCATAAATGAACATGACAGTTTACCTGTTACATTAGTAATGATGTCAAGGGATCTAATAGGTAAAGGATGAGAAAATGTGCCCCTTTGTCTAACCGTAATGGCAGAAAAGTTGATAAATTGTAAAGTGTGAGATTCTCCTATATTGGCGTTCATTGAGTTGTCAGACATGGGTCTACCATAGATGGTAGCATTCTTGATTTGACCTACATCCTTTGTCACTATATAGCTTCAAAATTTGTCCTCATAAAAATAAATATTTATTGGGACAAGGCACGGTTGCTTGATCTCTGGTGACAACTCATCAACTTTCTCTTTGCATTCAATATGCATGGCAGTATCCATCCTTGAGGTGGCGGGTCGGGAAGACTACCTCCCGAGACTAATTCACTAGCATGTTGGGTATCAAGCGTCGGCGAAAGCTCATCTGAAAGGTCTTCAGAAAAGATAATAATAAACTCTATAATCACGGGGTTGACTTCGAAGTGAATCGGAGTACTGTCTTTAGAAGAGAAATCAGTAAACTCCGAAATCACTGGGGTGACATCGAGAGGAATCAGAGTGTTGTCTACAGGAAAGGCATTAATAAACTCCGTAATCAATGACTTCGAGAGGGACCAGAGTATTGTCTCCAGGAAAGACATTAGTAAACTCTAGAATCATTGGGGTGACCTCAAGAGGGATCAGAGTACTGTCTTCAAGAAAGACATTAGTAAACTCCGGAATCATTGGGGTGGCTTCGAGAGGGATCAAAGTACTAGACTCCACAATGTTATTACCCGTGATCTTGTCGTCAAAGTCAGAGCTTCCGGCTCTTCCGCCTGGTAAATGAATTCTTCAGAGTCAAGCTTTGGATCTATTGCAATCAATTTATCAATAGAAACTCTGATTAGGCTTGGACAGTTAGCAGCAACATGCTCATAGTCTTGGCACTTGTAACACTTGATTATACGACTGAATGTGGAGAAGTCTCTTCTAGTGCTCGTGTCATTTAAGTTATTTTTAACACTTTTGTCCTTGGTATCCACCTTGTGTTTTGGTGAGTGAGAACTAACTCGGCGTGGGTATTGACTCGAATTGTATTTGAATGTTGGGGCTCGTTGATCCTGGCTTCTATAACTCAATTTGGGAGCATCTAAATCTTGAACCAAGGCATAAGCTTTTTAAGATTAGTGACTCCATGATTCCAAAGCTCAAGTACCATGTCTTCTTTAAGTCCATCTCTAAATTGAGAAAAGATATGAATGTCACACTGCATGCAGCATACCTTGGATATTATATCGAGTGGAACTCGTCGAATTCGGTAATATAATCCTTGACAGACTTGTTGCCTTGGATAATTCAGCGCCATTTGTCAAGAAGATTAGCGAAATAAAATGGTGACACGCATTTACCCATCAATTCACCCTTCATATATTTCCAAGTCTCAATCGTATTTGAAATCAGGTTTCCTGTTTCTTTCCACATCTGTCTCGTATTGGCTCGCTTGTCCAATCAATTTCGTCATAATAAAACTAGCTTTCTCCATTTTAGAGAGCGAGTACGGGGTGAATTTCGGTCCATGTTGTGTAGCCAATCAAGAAAAACTTGAGGATCGCTTAAACGATCAGAACAATCTAGGCGACCATCAAAAGTTGGGTCATCCATAGTGATGGTTGGGGACTCACTAAATAAATACCTAAATTGATGCTAGAAATTCCTAAATGCAAAAGGCCAAAAAAGTCTAAGGTGATGCAAATCCTCCTTAAACCATGCTCTGATACCAAATAATGTGAAACGGAGAACCCTATAGTGTAAGAATCAGTGATAAGCTAGATTCGCAATGTTTCACCAAATTAACAATCTTCGATGGGAAATAATCTAAAACTACTAATGTCAGAAGATGAATTTAACAATGCTTTGCAATTATAGTGTTTAGATAATTCTAATCTCAAAAAAAATCAACTACAATACTCGGTTAACCTGATAGTCCAATTCACAATATTGAGATGAGAAAATAACAAGTGTTAAACAAAATCTCACACACTCGCATTGATAGTGGACAACATGAATTTTTATAATAATTTAGAGAATAAATTTATGATAGTCCAACCAAGAGATATTACCTACCAAAGCTTCGTTCAAACACAACGCTAGAAACAAAAAGAAAACATGCTCGACTCAAATAGACAAAATACAGACTCCAAACAAAAACAGATCGATTCACGACGCCCCATGTATGTTGGACGTCTGCATCAGACAATCTTCATGAAAGGAAGATAACATTTACTTCATTATAACTTATGCCAAGGGTGTCTCAGACGAGTCAGGCAAGTAATTGCTCTGCTAAATTACAAAAGAAACTTAAACTTCAACTCTTCAACATAATGGAAGTGTTCAAGAATGATTTAAGAAAGGCAAGACACCACTAGTATATAATGAAATGAAGCATGTGACATCTTTGTACGTGTGTATAATTGGTTATAGATGCCCACAATGAGAATAGCGTCTTGAAAACACATAAAAGTGTAGAACTTAAGGCGGTAAAACCAATATGGGCAATAAGAAGTAGATTTTAATAAAATTATATATATACTTGTGTCATTCCAGAAGGATTTATGGTTGAATCATTCTCACTCAAATACAACCTTACGACATCCGACTGCAAGATTCATTCCGTTGATGTTGATCTACATTATTTCAAATAACTAAAAATCAAAAATCATGTATTTTAAATACTTTTTGCCCATCCATCAAGTAGGCGCAAAATGGACGGCCGAAAATAGTTTATTGCTTAGATCTGCGACTTTAGATATACAAAATTCTCGATCCAACCATTTCATCATGATCTAAACACTTAAAAACCCTCACATACCAATTTTTGTTAAATTTCAAATATTCTACACTGCTAAACTAATCAAATCATTATTTCAATCGTCCATTTTGCGCCTACTTGATTGATGGAGAAAAGTATTCAAAATATATGATTTTTGAACTTTAGTTACTTGAAATAATGTAGATCAACTTCAACGGAATGGATCTTGCATTCAGATGTCAGAGGGTTGTGTTTGAGTGGGAAGATTCGGCATCGTATCCTTTCGGAATGACACATCTCTCTCTCTCCCCCCTCTTTCTCTCTCTCTCTCTTATATATATACACACACATACACACATAAACTAAGATTGCATTCCCAATGAAAATAGCAAAGAGGATGAGGCAAAGCACTATTGTTTATGTGGCAACTAGAGATTATAAACAAAATTGTTAACTGATACGGCTAAGGATAATTATTATATTATCTACATGATTATTCAACAATAAGAATAAGCAAGTTACACTAATAACAAAAATCACATAAAAATTTGCTAATGAAAGAATGAAAAGGTTGAGAAACAACATCAACACTAACCACCAAAAATAGGTGTAGATTGTCAAATAAATGCACCCCCCAACTAGTAAGTGCACAGAGTGAGATCATTGGAAAGACAAAGAAAATTCCAGTCTCAATTAAGAACAAAAAATAAAACCAACTTATATTGTCTCAAAACTAACAACAAGTCATCGATCATTATAAAACATAACAGAAAAAGAGTGAAGTATACCATAAACAATGGGTTTTTCTTCATCAGTGCTCCTATCCAACTCAAAGAACTCCTCCAGGGGATTTCGTGCCGTTCTCACTGTAGCCGAACCCGCAGCGGCAGCAGCGGATGATTCTGATTTCACCGCAGAAAACAGAACTCTCGCAAGAACCCTAGATGTGAACATAGCGTGGTACCTGAATTTTAACACCAATTGCCTAAAATTAATCCACACAGTTGCTTGATTATTATCGTGTAGAGCTGAAATCAGCATTCCTAGAGACTTTATTGCGAACGAATCGGATACAAGATATAAATATCAGTGGAAAGCATGCGAATTTCAGAATTTGTTATCAAAATATTATATTAAAAATGTGATCAGCAAAATGTTTGGAAAAAATTAAAGCGTTACCTTCTAACTGAGAAGCGAGAGACGCCGGTTCTATTGGCCGATGTGTGAGTGAGGAGAGAGAGAGAGAGAGAGAGAGAGAGGCGCTGGGAAGAAGGCGCATGGTACTTTTGCATTCGGGTATTTGTTGTGGTATCGCACCCGTACCGTCCCATGGCCTAACCGGGTAGGATCACTATGTGCCCGACACCGATTCCGGTTAAATCCATTTCTAACTGGATCTGCATGAATGGGTGACGGGTCAAGATTCAAGAAGCACGTGATAAATACCACCAAGCCACGGGTCATTAGAATCATTACCCGTTTGGCAAGATACCCTGGATAAGTCATGGTGAAAGACGTATCAACACTGACGGACCTACAGTGGGGCGAGTGGGGCGGTTGCCCCCACTTAAATTTGCTGCCCACTTGAATGATCGATGGATTCGGTTTATGTGTGTGCCACGCACACATATAATAAGAGGGTCAATCACGCGTTGACACGTAGATTGGGGCTCTTATAATCACATATTAGATGGGGTGGCATAAATCATGCAATTATAGGATTGAGTTTTGTATTTTAAAGCGGATAACTGTATTCATTAAGACCCGAACATTTGAGGCTGGGCTTAATCTATGTCAATTTGGACTAAACCCATTAGACTCAACCCATTGTGTTTCTTACATAGCTGGTCCATTTTAAGAAATAGTTATTATAAATAGTTGTATTTTGTCCGGTCAGGACTAGCAGATTGGTCTGCCTGTACATCAAAGCCCAGTAAACTTAATGAGTTTAAGTTGAAACAATCGAACACTTTAAGTTTTATACACTTTAGAACTTTATAATTATGACCTTAACATAGATGTTGAATATTTGTACTCTTATCTTCTAAATACCGACTTATATTTTTATTCCATTAAACTATCTAAAATTTCTCAGGAACTCCCTCTATTAACTGGCCTTTGGGTTGGTCACATTCTTTCACGTGCATATTTTATGACAAGATTACCCTTAGTTATCACATGTCTTGCATGTTTTCACTTGTTTTAAGTTGAATACGTACTCTCCACCTACTCACCCACCCACCCACCGATAACCCTTTTTCCGTCTTCCTCCTTTAGGGTACAGCTCAAACCTTTTTCGTCCCCTTTTAAATTATATGCGAGTTTGAAATGTCAGCTTTAAGAGCGGAGAAGTATTTTAGGAACAACAAATCTTGACCTGCGTAAGACACCGAGAAGCTTTAGGAACAAAGATCTTGAGCATTCTACCTATGTAGAAGTATAAAAATCAACATTCTTCAACTTTTAAAAAGGTATTAGAAAATCCCATTATTATTTTTTTAGTATAGTCTCATAAAAAACCCCTAAAATTCTATCGTAGTCTATAAAAATCACCCTAAACTATTATAAAAATATCATAAACCCCCATATACTGCTAGAAATGTCACATTAAACATCGTTGAACTTTCCTACAATGTCTCAAAATCTGCGTATACAATCAATCAATCAGTGATGTACCTAGGAGTGTTTCTGTACTAAGTTCGTAAAGAATTTACTACGTAATAAAATAAGTGATGAGTTGACGAACAATTGTTTGATGATATATATTGAAAAATGCTATTTGACAGCATTGACAATGAAACTATCATTCAATGATTTTAGAATATCACCTCTCGAAGGGAAGTATTGTAATTTAGAGTGGTCACCCCTCTTTGTAATATCAAAATTTGAGATGTGTTATTCAGTTTTATAATATTTCAATTTTAAGTCATACTATTTCCGACCCCACTGAGTGAAAATCCTGCATACGCCACTGCGTATCAACATCTGTTAAGAGAATGCAGGTAGTAATGATCTATATCCTCTTCCTTTAGTATTCCTTTCATTTAATATCCACTTATAAATAATGTGATATTGTTTTGTTTGTTTAATCTACTTAAATTAACATTAACTATTTATACATTTTTATGAATATAATTATGTTAAAAAAATAATAAAATTCAATATATAGTGTCTAGTATAAATTATAGGAATACATGCCCTTTTTAACTTAGTAGTTTAAGTATTGATTTTTATGAGTTTATATAGAATTTGGCCTTTTCTCTTTAATTTTTTTAGTTTCTAGCATAAATTTATACAATATATACCATTTTGAAATTAGTAGTTTAAGTAATAAATTTTATGAGCTTATATATATAGATTTTGGGCTTTTTTTTCTTTAATATTTTTTTTTATCATATGGCTTTTGTACACTAGGAAACCACCAGTATTATCTCCCGGCTTTCGTACACTGCGAAACTAAGCTATTGTACAATACATCTTTTAGTGTATCATTGTAAATTTAGGGTCTGTTTGGTTGTCGTAATTGACCGTAATTTGTAATTCGTAATTGGTAAAGTCTTTTACAGTTGTAAATGAGTTGCATGCATGTGAGCTTTATGGTGTTTGGTTGGTAATATAAAGTTGTAAGTAAAAAAGTGTATTGTGTTTTACGGTGTTTGGTTGTCGTAATTGACCGTAATTTGTAAGTCATAATTTGTAAAGTCTTTTACGATTGTAAATGAGTTGCATGCATGAGCTTTACAGTGTTTGGTTGGTAATATAAAGTTGTAAGTGGAAAAGTGTATTGTGTTTTACGGTGTTTGGTTGTCGTAATGTGTAGCGAAAAAGTTGACCACAAAATTAACTATTTGATGATTTAAAAAGTTTTAACATTGTAAATAAATATTAAAATGTTAAATATTAAAAATTAATATTAACATAAAAAAATAATACAAATTTGCATCACCACAAAATTAACTGTAACTGGGCTATAAGTGAGTGGTAATTGGATTACAAGTGAGTGGCAATTGAGTTGTGTAAATGTTTTACGAATAACGGTCCAAACAAATACCGTAATTGTAATTGAGTTGTAAGTCATTTACGATCTTTTACGTGAAACAAAAGCCCCTTAGTTCAACAAATCTTCATGCCCATTGCGAGTGATCAAACAAACAAGAGAAAAAAAAAAAAAAAAAAAGCATATTATCATCTATGTTATGCTCAGTTGGCACGTTGTAATAGTTTTTTTTTTTTTTTTTTTTTTTTTTTTGGAAATGATCACTTTGTAATAGTTGATCTGAGCATTTTGTACGCACACATAAAAAGAAGAGAATAAAAGAAAAAGGGAAAAAAAAGTTTTATCCAAGCAAATTCCTTATGGGCCCCCTGGTTTGGATGTGCGGGCCCATAAACAGCATATATAATTTTTTTTAATATCAGAAATTACTCTCTCTCCTCTCTCCGACAATATATATACCCAGAAGCATCTTTTAGTACCGGATGTCTCTAGAAGTTCGATCATAGTCAGCAAGCAAATCGGTGCCACTATTTGCTTCCCTGAACACATGAGAAGCTCTAGTCCTTCCTCCTCCTCGCATCAATGAGCAACATAACTACCAACTAGATTTCTTGGACCCATTTTTTCAATGCATCAAAGGGCCCAGTATGCTTTACGTGCCAAGACTTTATTGCGGGCTTGGGACCACGATAACTAAGGCCCGTTTGACTTTCGTTTTAGATAACGGGCCAGTCCAATTTCATTTGACCCACAGCCCAAGTACAGTTTTAAGCCCACCCAATCGCAAACATGTAAAATATATATATATATATACACACACACACACATAGAGTATTGTCCCCTTGGCCTGTTTGGTTAGGGTGGAAGTGAGAAAGTAAGGAAGTGAGGAAGTGATAATAATTTCCTTTGAAACTCTGAGAATTGGTTAGTAAGTTTTCCAGTGTTTGGATGTTGTTAGGAAGTGTGGTTTGAAAAATGTTATGTCTTTTCCGGTATTTGGATGATAATGTGAAAGTGGAAGTGGAAAAGTTGACCACAAGTTGGCCACATAATAATATTAAAATAAAAGTTAATTATGAAAAATAAAAATTGGACTGTAATTAGAATGCAAGTGAAATTTACATGATCAAAAAATTAACGATTTTGCGCTACAACTTATTACAAATGAGATTTACATGACTACAAAATTAACTGTAACACTATGAAATTGAGGAAATGGTTATGTAAAAGAGAAAAGAGAAAAAGTAAAAGGTTTTCTTATTTTCCTTTTCCAATATTTGGATAGATAGAAAAGTGAACAATTATACTTCCCCATTTTCTTACTTCCGCCCACTTCCTTCAAACCAACACGCCCGCGAAGACCAATAAGAAGGAAATGGCCCAGAAAGCAACAAGCATTAAATGCAGCCAGCTTGCAACAAATCACCGAGCATTAAATGCTCGGCTAATGATACTTGGGGCCTCCTACTACTATTCAAACGCCATCAGGTCACAGTCCTTGAGCCGCTCGCTCTCCCTCTCAAAATGAAAAATCCCTGGATCTGCAATTTTTTAATTTTAACAGCTCTACTTATAAAAATTAATCCAGTTAAAACTGTCACAAAATCACATATAGACTAATGAGTGATCACAACGCAGAATTCCAACAAACAACATTTTTCCACACAATAAGTTACAGTACTGGAGACAGATAAATTAAGAAACTGAGTCAATACCCGAACCACCACCATTGCTCCGTGTTAAGGACTATGTGCGCCCATATTTCCTCACCACTGAGCAATGATCCTCCTCTGTTTTTTTGGGTGCGCCTTGCTGTTGGTTCGTTCTTGACTCAACTCAACCCGAACCCAAACTCAAACCAAACCTAAACCCAAACTATTCTTTTTAGATGATTGATAATGATGATCAGTTCTCTGTGTGGAGCGCGGCCTTGATCTTCTGCACGGTGCAGGAGATGAGATTGCTCACCGTCTCCACCGACTCCACCGTCAGCTTCGCCGACGGCAGGGTGTTCACCAGGATCTGGAACCCCACCGTCAGCAGGGACCCACCACCCAGCTTGTGCTGCTGCAGGTTGGTGGGCCCACCGTCCGGGACGATGGAGAAACCAGAAGGCAGAAGCGCCACGTAGGCAGAGTCCCCGCCGTTCATCACGAGGTGCATCGCCGGTATGTCCACGGGCGCGTACACCACCATCGACCCCGACGCGTCCGTGCACGTCTCCTGCAGTATCAGCATGTTGTTCCCTGGCTCCCGCTCACCGCCTGCGTCGACAAACAAGAGACCAAAAATTAAGATATTTCGCCAACATGCCAGCATGACGTCGTCTAAAGCAGCGCTTACGCTGGCGCGGAGGAGGGAGACGGCGTTGCCCTCGTCCTGGCCCTTGGCGATGTGGGCCATCTCCTGCATGGGCCCGCCGTTGGACAGTATGTCCCACTCGCTCCTCAGCCTCTCGTCCCTCAGGAAATCAAACAGCCGCTGCGGCGACACCGCAGCCACACCGACGTGGCCGCGCTCAGCACCACGCCCGGGGGCTCACCGGGGTCCTCCAGGCTCTGCCTCGTCATCACCCTCACGTCCTCCCCGATGCTCCCGCCGCTCAGAAACTTGCTCCACTTGCGCGACGACGACGCGCACACCCCGGAGCAGAAGTTGTCCATCATCCGCTGCGCCAGCTTCAGCATGCTCCGCCGCCCAGCAGCCGTTATAGCTGCAGCGGTACAAGTTCAAGCTCAGCAAGAAATACTACTACTTAATTTTAAATCTTAGATCGACGATGGCAGTTTTGAAATTAATGAATCAATTTACCGCTGTTTTCCGTGGGAATGGAAGATGACAGTAGGATGGCCAAGCACTCGCAGCGGCGCTGCAGGGTGGCGACCCATCGCTGGGCCCCGAGGCCCATCCCCGACCGGAGCAACGGGCGGAAGAGCTGGTGCACCGCACTGTCGTCGCACTCCGCGTGTTCAACCCACGTAACCTGCAGACAGACAGGTCCAAGCACGTGTCAGAGTACGGGGCCACTGTGGGGGGCGTTGCTGGACCAGGATACGGTAAAAACGAGCAGAGATACACAGTAAACGCAACAAGACAAAACAAATGGCTTGCAAAAATTGGGGAGTCTCTGGGCCTTGGACCATATTGTTTGACTATTCGACCATTGGCTTGTTGTTTTCTCACTTGCATTGAGATCCAGAACAGGAGAGAGAGACTAAAAATCAACCCTAAAATCAGTAAACAACTAAGAAGAAATCAAGAACAACATCGAAGAATAGAATAGAAACAATAGAGATCCGATTAAAGATTTGAAAATTTTGTTCGAGGCTTGAACGGATTAAAGAAATCAAAGTTGGGGAAAACAAGCGCGAAGACGACGGGAGAGCCTCGAATTCAGGCTCTCAAGTGTGGACTTTGGGCGTCGAGAAGTGAAGATCTCAGGGCAAAAACAAAAGACACATTGATTGACTGCAGACAGTGAGCAACCTAGCGGTGATGCTTCCGAGGTTAGTAGAAGAAGCATCTAATCTTGTTTAACACGTGAATTGATATTAAACAATTTGCTATCCAATTAACCTAATTTTTTTGAAGCTGGTGCTTGGGCCTTGACTTGTATACATTACACAAAAACTAATTTACTCTGGACTGATGAGATCAATCACCGACACTAGACAATATTATAGATGAGAATGCATAGCTGTGACTCAATCAACAACAGCAATAATAGTAATTTACAGTACCTTAGAATAGCCATTGGGCATGTCTTGCACCACACAGCAGAAGGCAGTCTCCTGCACTTCATATTAGCTCCGGCACCGACGCCGGCCGAGCTCTCCCTCGCTCCGTCGATGGACACGTCGACCACGGCCCACGCTCCCTCGGCCAGCTGCTTGCAGAACCTGAGGAAGTTGACATCGCGAGTGGGAACAAGCGGAGAAAGCACTTGAAGCTCAGCGTGCATCTGCAATGTCAACAGAAATGGAAGTCACAGTCTTAAAATTTTCAATTCAATTTAATTCAAAAGAACTATCGAGCAATGATTTACTGACCAGCTGAAGCGCTCCATTTCTAGTTCCACCGACGCCGCTACAAATATGTCAGTGGTGGCGGCTCCGGCGATCACACCGGGGAACATGTCTACCCAACGAGTCTGAAGAGATGAAAGCATGTATACAAACTTGAGTCTTCAAAGACTAAAACTTTTCAGAAGGAAAATTAATAATTGTAGCAACGTAGAAGTAATTTGAAGGTGCTTACAGCATCCATGAGTATCTCCACAAGGGCCAAGCTATTGATGATCACCATCCTAGTTTCCTCGTCGCCTCCGAGACGAACTGGACGGGCCTCATCCCGATGCACCGAGGGAAAGCTTGCAAGTACTCGTCATAGTTCAATGTCTCCTTCACACCGTCGTAGCCTGGAATCCAAAGAGGCTCCCCCATTTGCGACATCTTCACAAGCTCGTCCATTGCAGTAAGCGCGAGCTCCAACAACACGGATTCTCAATGGACCTATCAACTCCACCAAAATTCTGCATACTACGAGAAGAAGGTGTTATGACACTGCCCAATGGGCTTGAAACACCGGCGATGAAATCAGGCAAATTCGGGGCAATCGAGCCGAACCCCCCGAATCCATTGCCGCCTCCGACAGCAAGCTCCAGTGATGAATTGGGCAGCACTGAAGAAATGTGGCGGCCAACGCTGCGATGGGCTTGCCCAAAAATTCCCGGCAAGGGCGCAGACGCGATCAAGCTCGTCCTTCAGTCGAGCATTCTCCACTCTCAGCTGCTGTTCTTCGAGAGACAGCTCACCGAGGATTGCCGGCCCGCCGCAGTTGCTGCACATGGGGCTTCTTATTGCATCCCTCATGGTGATGCTCTCGAGTCGGAGCTTTTCGTTCTCTTGCTTGAGAAGCGCATTCTCATGCCGTTCAATTTGGGTCTTTTGTTAATTAATTCAAGTGACAAAAAATGTCAAACAAAATCAAAAATGAAAAAAAAAAAAATTCAATTAGGGTTTGCGGGCGAATTACCTTCATCTGAGTACGGCGGTTCTGGAACCAAAACTTGACTTGTCGGGGCTCCAGGCAAAGGCGCTTGCTGAGCTCCATTCTTTGTTTCTCATCTGGATGAGGGCTCTCCTTGAAAAGACTGCCGCCATGGGCACACACAGTAATTAGCATGATGCACGATCTAAGGAAAAAAAATTAAATAAAAAAATAAAATAAATTGAGAGAATTAGAAATTAAAATTAATCAAGCTTACGCTTCAAGCTCTTGGATTTGCTGCGGGGTGTGACGATGGTAGCGCTTCTTCTTCTTGCGGGGGTTCTCCTGCTCGAGATCGTCACGGAGACGGCATCCAAATGGTCGCTCCCGGATTTGCTGTCCTGATCCTCGGCCTCTTTGTTGCTGATCCGACCCAAGGAATCTAAATCACCCATCATGATCCGGCTCAGTTCGTCTCCATTATCTTTCAGATTGTTCGTTTGCTGACCCAAAAGCAAACACAACCCAGTTCCAAAAATCAGCAACAAAAACACTAGATTCAGGAGCAAAAAATGGCGGTTCAAAGTTTTACCAGTCCTAGAGAGAGTCCGGGAGAGTTGAACATTGCTGTGTGCGAGATGAAGTGAGATTGAGAAACCACACATGTGGGTATTGACGAGCTAGATCTCCTAAACTTTTAGAAATCTAAACATGCAACAAGATCTAGCCTTTTGAAAAGAAAAAAAAAAAGTGAGCAAAAAAACTGAAAAATGAAAAAGACTCAATTTCCTCACTCTAGTCTTTCTCTCAATTTTCTTTTTAGGGCAGAAAGAAAGAGAAAGAAGCCAAGCAAAATAACCGCTAGCGCCTCGTTCTCTATCCCTCTCCCTCTCTCTCTCAGACCCCGAACCCTAACAAACCCTCGGATCACAGAGCTCAAGAAGAACAAAGGAGAAGATGCAGCTGAGAGAGCGAGAAAGCAGTACAGTACCAGAAAAGAGAAGAGGGAGAGAGTTGGGTATATGAAGAGAGTTGAAGCGGAGAAAATGAGAAAATGAGAAAGGCGTGCGTGAGCAAGGAGGTGAGGGCTGACTTGTGGATCAAGATGAGAGATTTGTTTGTCTCTGGTCAAAACGCAGCCCTTTTTTTCTTCCAGGAAAAGGGCAACGCGACGAACCCCAGAGAAAGCCCTAGCAACTAACAGCAGCCCAAGTCTCGCTCGGCCCCATCGCCACGCCTCTTGTTCCCATGGCCTCTGAGCTTCTCTTTACTATTCTTTTTCTCTTCTTCCCCAATTTTTATTTTAAAATAATAAAAAAAAACCACAAAAATCGAGATGAGAATACAATTTGGTTTTTGTTTGCAGCAGAGCTGAGAGAGAGAAGATGAGAGAGAGAGAGAGAGAGCGGGGGACTGATGTGGTGAGTGTGAGGTGATGAGGTGCATACAGTATATCACTACAGTGTAATAAACATGAACTGACGAAAATGCCTTAAAATGTGTTATGACAGCCATAGGCTTCTAGAAGAGCGGAGGCATCACCGTTAGATCACTATCAGACGATGGGTGAGATTTTGGGTGTGAGGGGTAGATTCGGGAGGGAAATATGGGTCTGCTTCGCGGACGCGATGAATAAGAGGGGACCCAGGCGGCAGCGCGGGCGTGGGGCCAGGGAAAATTTTGCATGAGGGGGTGAGCACTTCGGGTGCAGATCTCGGGTGGATGCACCAGCGAACTAGCACCTGCCCACATTAAACGCCTCCTCGCAAGCTCATGCACCAATTTCACTACTTGCCTTGAGACCCTGAACCTTCTATTTTTCTTGTTTTCTTTCTTTTCTTTCTTTCTTTTCTTTTTTTTTTGCTTTCCACACCCTCCTAGGGGTCGAAACGGGCTGGCCCGGCCCGTCAAGACTTGGGCCTAGACCCGACCTGACCCGGCCCGGGCCTACCCCTATCTACAGGGCATGCACAAGTTTTAGTTTGACGGGCTACACCCAGTCCCGACCGGATCCCAGCTGAATCAGGTCGGCCCGATCCTTGACCGCCCAACGACTAATTTTTTTAGTCGTTGGGCGATTCTAGGGGGGTATGCAAAATTTTTTTCAAAAGACCCTCAATAGCTATATTAGCTTAAGAATATAGCCGCTAAAGGTTTTTTTTTTTGTAATTTTTTTACAGATAAGCCCCAACGGATGTATTGGGTCCAAATTGATTTTTTTTAAAATTACACAAATACCCTCTCTCCTCTATAAATACACCCTCTTCCCCACATTATTTCATCAAAAAAAATCTCTAAAATCTCTAAAAATATCTACAAATTTTTATCCTCTAGTTCATAAGTGCACAAGCTCTCTCAACTGCTCAAGCTCTCTCAGTGCTTAAGATTTAAAGCTCTCTTCATATTTTGATATTTATATTATTGTCAAAATTAGTTTAACATTTTACTAGTAAAAAAATAGATGCACACTCATTCTCAACAAGTTGTAGTAATACTTCTTCTTCTATTTACCATGATAAATTAGATTTGACTAGTGAAGAATAACATGATTTGTATTTGTCTTTATCTGACACTCTAACTTTTCCATTCACACAACCAGAAACACCCACCACGATTTTATTGCTTCTTATGAACCTCCTAATCCATCTTCTGCTTCTACTGTCGAAGTATCAATTTCCACAACAAAGGGGAAAAAAAATCTGAGGTTTGAAATTTTTTTAAAAAAGAAACTAATAATGGAGTTAGAAGGGTTGTATGCAAGTTTTGTCCCGATGTTTCTTACGCTTTTCAAAAAATAGTAAAACTGGTAGGCACATTAGGGAAAAACAACCCCAGAATCAACCACGACAAATACAAATTTTCACTTTAACCAGCACACTAATCACTTTTAGTTATAATCATCAAAGATGTAAAACTAATTTAACTAAACATCTTCTTCGTGCTGAACAACCTTTTAATTTTGCTGAAAATGAAGCATTCACAAATTTTATTAAAACTACTCATAATCCTGAATATTATCCATTCTATAAAGAAACTATTAGAATGAATATGTTGAGGGTTGTTGAAGAAAGAAATAACTTTTGCTTGCAATTTTCTTTTATGCCACAAAGATTGCACTTACTTCTGATTGCTGGGATACTCTTAATGGCTTTCATTACATAGTTGTTTCTGCATATTTTATTGATTCTGATTGGCTTTAAATAAACAATTATTGGTTTAAAATTTTACTTTTCCTCGTAATGCTTCTAATCTTAGTCAGACTATTATGAAAGTTGATAGAGATTTTAAACTTGAATCTAATTTTTTTTATTTCAGTTGATAATACTAGCAATAATATTGCTGCAATTGAGCTTTCAAAAAAAAATTATACCGATTTTGAATGAAATTTTTTTCATATTCGGTGTGTGTGTCACATCATTAACTTGTGTGTACAGGAGATTTAAAATATATAGATACTTATATTCAAAAGCTAATGTAACACGCTATTTTCGAAATACGTATCTAGACACCTGTCCCAATTTTTCGCTCATATTTTCTATTTTTTTCCATATTTGTTTTCTTTTATTATTATTTTGATTATTATTTGATATTGGGTAGAATTTTGTGGATTTAGAGTCAACCGAGTCTAAACCCAGGACCGATTCCAGTGATTCTTCTTGATTTATCCATTCTAGTAGTTAGATTGGACATATTCCAGTTTCAAATATTAATTTTTAATATTATAGATATTTCAAGATTTTTGGAGATTTTTTGAATTATTTTACAAATCTCCTAAAACCGGTATCACAGGTTAATTCTAATAATTTTAATTTGCAAATAAAATTAAATTTCTGAAATTTACTTTATCATTATTTCTCAGGATCATATTTTCTATTTTAATGCATTTTTGGAGATTTTTCTGAATTATTAAAATTTCGACCAAACCAATATCGACTAGTATCACCGATCAATTTTAGGATTTTTAATTTACAAATCAGACTGAGTTTCTAAAATCTGATTTCATATTATTCTTCTGAGTAATAGTTTTATTTTATAGAATTTTTGGAACCTTTTGAAATAGTCAACCACCTAATTAAAATAATATTATTATTTTTCCGTTTCATTACTTTTCTTACTTTTCTCTTCTCTACTCTTCTACTTAATTTTTTAATTTTTCTTTTTCTTTTCCTTTTTCTTTCCTTCCTTCTTTTCCTTTCTTTTCTCTTTCCTTTCTTCTTCTTTTCCTTCCTTTCTTTTTCCTTTTCTTTCTTTTTTCTTTCCTTCTTTTTCTCCTTCCGACCTGCTCCCTATCCCTCCCCATTCCTCTGTCGACCAACACACACCCCTCTCCTCCATCGTGCACCCCATCTCTCTCTCTCACTCTCTCTCCCTCCCATCTATTCTCTCTTTCTTCCTATCTCTAAATCTTTCCCGCTCCCTCCCTATCACCCAACCCTTTCTCCCTTCCCCACAGCCAGCACCACCCCTCGGCCACTGCTCCCGTCTGACACCACCTCCTCCCGGCCATCCCTATAACCACCATCATCACTTCAAAACACCCACATCTCCCTCCAATCTGCACCAATCTCTACCCAATCCCACCACCAATCACCACCCACAACCACCATCACAACCTCATCACTTCCACCACCACTTCCTGAAAGTACAGCCAGAGGGAGAGTGAATAGGTATAATACTAATCAAATGTAAAAATGTAACAATTTAAATAAATGGTGCAAACGTTAACTCAAATCAAGAAGTGAAGTCAGATTCTCAAAGAAGAGTTCTAGAACTTCCCCTCCGTATTCTTCTAAACAATGAGCTGATGTGCTTAATTGCTTTCTTGATTGAGAGAGTAAAAACTGGCAAATAGAGATAATGCAATAAATGAATAGCAAATACAATGAAAGGAAAATACAAGTGTAAGCTATAGCAAATAGAGTAGAGCAAGAGAGAAGCAATCTCAAATACAAAAGATTTGTTTTAAGATTCGAGCACACAACTTTGCGCCTCTGCCTTCATCACGTGCAGGATTTCACTATCTACTAAGGATCTTCCACAAAGGAACCTCCACAAAGGAACTACAAGATGTACACAAGACCGGAGTACACAACTCCAACTCTTAATCCTCTACACAAGAGGTAGCACAAAGCAAATGAGGTTTACAAGCTCTTTGTGATCACAAAGATCACAAACACTCTCTTTTACAACTTTCTATAATATAGAATGAGAAGTGAAGCTCAAGAAGTTTTGTGAGAGAGAAAATTAAGTTGAAATTAATGAATTTAAAAGTTGAAAACTTGTAGAGATTGATTAAGAAATGAGAGCACTTGAAATAAGAAACTAAAACATTTTTTTTAATAAACTTAATTTTTCTAGGTATTTTCCAAAATTAAAAGATTAGATTCTTATTTTATCCTCTGCAAATGAACTATATATAAGCGAGTGATAAATATCATTAGAAGGGCTTATCAGGGTATTAGGAGGTGATTAAACTCAAAAAGAGCAAATATTTGTTAGAGAAAAAGTTAAAATTTTCAGAATTTAAAAACTAACTATTACTGTAACTGTTGCAGGACTTTAGTCGACCGGCCGGTCGACCAGCTGTCTAAAAAATAAAAATAGTTATTACTTGTCGGTCGACCAACCGGTTGTTCGATCTAAACGAGACTTGGGTGTTCCAAAATTCTGTAAGTCGGTCCACCGCCCGGTCGACCACTAGGTTTGTCGATCGACCAGTCGATCGACCGGCAAACGTGCACATGCACAAGTACACATGCTGCTAGTAGTGCATTTCCAATGCACTGGTTCGGTCAACGGTCTAACCCAAAAATATTTTTAAATAAAGTTTTTGATAAACTCATTTTAAATATATTGAACAAGTTTGAAATGTGATTTGATCACACATAGGCCATGAGATATATGTTTGAAACAAGATAAAAAAAGTTGAAAAATATAGGACATATATCAAAAATCAATCCTTGTAAAATACCAAAATTGAAAAACTAGATATGAAAACTTGTATTTTGTATGTGACTTTTTCAGCATCAATTCTACATTCTATACTTAAACATTTTATTTTCTTAGATTGGCCCTATAAGTCTTTAAGCAATCTTCAAGTGGGCTTCTCCATAAGTCAATCTTGATCATCGAAACTTGAATCACATCCTTGAGTGATCTTGAGATTTGTACACCTTCCTTTTGAGGAAGAGTAAAATAAAATCCTCTTAACTTGAAAAACTTAAACACTTAAACTTGATAGTACCGAATGACTTCATGTGATTTGTAATTATCAAAACAAAACGGAGAGTGCACCCTTGGGCTAACACCTCCCACCACCCATATCTCCACCAATACCACTCCATCACCCCAAACCACCATCTCCACCGCCAATTTCATCATCATCACTGCCTGCTAACACAACCCTCACCATCATCACCACCTTCTCTTCTCTCCCTCATTCCTCTTTTCTCTCTCTTTGGCTGCTGGCCGTCAGTGACCCACAACCAACCGCCGGCCGCCCTTGGCCCGGCCAGCCCCTCCTCTCCTTCTCTCTCCTTCTCTCTCTTCCCCTCCACTTCTCTTTCTTTTATTTCTTTCTCTTTTCTTTATCTCTCTCTCTGTGTCTCATTTCCTCTCTTTATCTCTCTTTAGTTCTCTCTAATTTTTCGCTACGAGCTAGCTCCACCGAGGCTCCGCCGTTGTCCACCACATCTTGGGTATCTGATAGGCGAGTATCTATTTTTATTTAGGCGAGTACACTATCCTTACAATAAGTAATTTACCCGTGTAACGGTCCCAGTTAAATAAATCCTCAATTTACATAACATCCACTTACACCGACCGATTATTAAAATCATTTCCAATTTCTTAAAATTTCAGCAGCACCTCCTTTGTAATTACTGGTCGGATATGGTATCCAATACAAGTATGATAATTTCGGCTAATATCAGCCTACTTATTCTCAATCCAACCATATAACTAAATTCAAAATCATCCACACAATCATGAAAGTATTTCGGCTTGACATCACCTACTTATGGAGAAACATAACAACTTAATTCTATAGTTTCTCTCTCGGCATCCATAGAGTTTCAGAAATGATAACTTATGACTCTCACGATCATCATATTGGTAATACACTTCTTGTTATCACATCCCAATAAAGACATCTCACACATCAACTTGAAATGAAATTACTACAATGGTTCTCTCTCTATATATATATACATAAGAACAAGATATTTCATCTATCCCATGTATCTACAAGTATCATCAACAAGCACAATGTTCCAGAGTATAAAGATTGGATTGATTCAGAACGAACCTGCGCAGCGTAACCCTGACCTCCGCCTCTAAGCAACCTGCAATATACCAGTCTGTGGGAGGGTGAGCTCGACAGCTCATTGAGTAAGGTAGGAATAAATCAAGAAATGGTAATATCAATGAGAGTATGAATATTCACACAATAAGAGAAATCTGAAACAGTAAGAAGACAAAGAATCAGAGGCATCCGATAGTTTAATAATCAAGACCCAGTCTCTAAAATTTCTGAGGACGATCAAACTCTTATGATCGTACTCCCCAATTTCTTTCTTGGATTTTCATCTTTATGTGTGATAAGGTCTATGAGTTACATAAACAAACTCTCTCGTCTTATGTGTACGAAGTGTGTATTACTCACGTGCCTTGTATTCCACGCCATAATACACCAACCACTAGAGTTATGCCACAAACTTAGTTTATACATTCAAATAACACTTACATCACAAGCCATACTTATATAACATATAATCATATCATATTTCTCATAATGCAATATCGCATCACGCCATAAGTAATGCACGGATTAACATGTACGCTTTTCCCCAATATATGGTATTCATTTCAATCAGCTAAACTTGTATTCTGACGTTTTCATTGTCATATACGATAGATACACATCCAACATACCCCTAGTGTCACACACACACATTTGTATCACACATAACCATTCATTCTCAATCATTTATAAGGATGCAATTATATGTCTATCATAGCACCGTCTTCGCACTCCGCCTGTGCCATACAGGTCCCTTCCTCCCAACATGATATATAGCACCGTCTTCGCACTCCGCCCGTGCCATACGGGTCCCTTCCTCCCGACATATGTATATATATAGCACCGTCTTCGCACTCCGCCCGTGCAATACGGGTCCCTTCCTCCGTAACACAATGTGTACATACATAATAGCACCATATCAGTGCGCCCAATTCCATAAGATTCATACATCATGCACACCATTTCTTATATAAAAAAAAAATCTACTCTCAATTAATGTTTATTCGTTAGACTGTATTCTTATAGGAATATTCACACAAATTGCTTAATCAGAACATGCCACCCATGTATATTATGTACATAAATCAAGTGATATACACCCATCATATCCATATCAATCATAATGATTTCTATTCAATAAGACACACGCCAATGCCCTTGTACACCATATTCCAAAATTCTATATTAATGCAACACTTATTATACAAGATTGTGTTCAGTTCTAATCCTGTCTTACTATCTCTTTCATGGTGAACATGAATTAATTATTGGTTCAGTGTCTAATACTCGCAAGACTACCCACATTTAGTGTAAGTACTAATTTACCGCAAAAACCCTCCTTCGACCATAAGATGGTGAAGCTATTCCTTTTTCCTTGTAACATTGTGTATGTGTGTAGATATATAATATGTGTACTTTCTATGTAATGCTCTAAATATAATTGAATAGAGAAACAACCATGTTCACATGGTTTACATATGCATAACGACCAGGTAGTACTTATGTATATATGCCGCATACCCATATTTCTCACTTTCGAATCTTCTTTTACGAGATTTCTAAACATTCATTGTTATGCCCATTTAATTTGGTCTTCATCTCA
The DNA here is from genome assembly GCA_038442645.1 of Agave tequilana. NCBI lineage: Eukaryota > Viridiplantae > Streptophyta > Magnoliopsida > Asparagales > Asparagaceae > Agave > Agave tequilana. Next base: position 118,494 of record JAVJIF010004715.1, read on the forward strand.
GATAATTGGTTATCCCTTTTAACTAGAATAATATGAACGCCACAATTACTCTTTAACCCCCGGCGTAAATCAAGACATTATACTCAAAAGAGAAAGGAATTCAATGAGAATTGAGAAGATATAACACATACGATTGAAAGTGTTCATTTCAAGTATCTCTTAAGTTTGGTTACCTTATGGGGCACACACTATTTGTACGCAAAAGCATTACTTGCTCAAACATTCTGGCAAAAAGGATGGGTGAGTTGAGACTATGAGGAGCAACGAATGTCTTACACATGCTAGTTAATTGGAATACAACTCTCTTGATTTAACGCACAAGTTGATAAGGCCCAACAATTCGTTATTATTTAAATTTCTTTGACACGGTGAATATACTGTGGTCGCAACCAGGATTATATATATTTATAACAGCTATTCTCATTTACTCATGGATGGAGTTGAGCCTAATTGGATTCCTGCCAGTACTGATCTTGATACTGCCAATCCTATCACTCTGATTTCCCAATCTTTAATATTACAATAAGAAAATCTTTCCTTTCAATTAGTATTCATGTTCACTCATCTATTAGCCTGCTGTCAACATAGTTTAGTGCTGGCCGTTAACTTGTTCATTTATCAGTGAATTACAATTGATCGGACTATCGTCCTCACCAGTGACTTCGGCGTTCAGAAATTTCACTGACTATATGTCAATAAATACTCTATTCACAGTCCAGTTACTAGACCACAGAAGGGATTATGTGTTAGGATGAAATATGTCTTTTGGAGTCCATAACACAATAATTCCCTATTTCTAGTAAAATTAAGGCAAAATTGAGTCCGAGGATAATTGTCCACAACCCGAGTGTACTTGCAACACCGTTTACGAGACACTATTATAAGGGAGGGTCAATACTTTAACAAACAGGTAGGATATGCCCGTGCTCATAACATGCGTTACTGAAGAAAAGTGTTTAGTTCTATATTCAGTACAACGTGCCTACATATAAATTCAATAACCTTCCCATAGATCCCACCTAAATATGTTTCGTCGGATCTGACCTCCCTAACAATCGAAGATGATTTTATCGTAACTTCCATTTTTGATATTAGAATGAGACACAGAGACTTCCATTAAAATTAGACTAACCGATCTTTCTAACGATATATTACATGACCCACTTATTTCGTATGAACAGCCGTAATCAACAGAAAATCTTTTAGACATCCAAAATTCTGCAACTTGGTATATTCGACTAGTTGTCATATTTCAGTGATAATTCCCAGTACAGACCTTTGATTTGGACACCGTAAGAACCATCGGAAATTAGACTCGATTTGCTTTCCAACTGTATATCACATGACCTATTTCCTATTAAATATCCTTACGAAAGAAACCCCAAGTTTTAGATTTCAGATATGGACAGACTTTAACAGATTTGTATTACTATTACAAAAGTGCTTTGAACTACACCAATTCTCAACTTTTCCTTTTATTTCCTCATCTAAATTAGATCATGAGTAAGTCATGAACTTAAGTATTTAGAACTTTCATCACGAGCAATTTTTATAAGAACTTTCATGGTTCGATCACTACTTGATTTATCACTAACCTCTCTTTAAGTCACCTCCAACTTCATAGCTTAATCATATTATAAAAATTTTCTTTTTATCTTACTAACATCACCACGATCAAATTTTGATTTGATTTCATAGTTATTACGTAAGAATGGTAAGAAGCTCAACCATCACAAGTGTAAGAGGCTCCAAAAATCTCAATCTACACTAATGGTTAGGAGAGATTTATAACTTGATCTCCCCCAATTGTAACGATTCACGAATTTATGATACTAATTTCACGCTTAGGATTAATCTTGTCTTATAATAATAATATAATCGTTACTTAGACTTTTAATATAATGCCACTCAAATTTTCGGCTTAACCTTACCTACTCAAAGATAACCAATACCAACCTCCGATCTCACAAGATATAATCATATACATAATATAAAAGAGTATGCCTCTTGATAAAAATCAAGCCGACTCAACCCCATAGCCCTTATTTGATCACGATGCTTTCACATAGGGTTATAGTTGTCACCAAGAGGCTAATTTGCATATTATTACAAGAGAGTTACATGATGTACCCTAACATGCAATCTCTCTACCCATCAATTATAGGCAATTAGGTTTACTCATATATCTCAAGATCAAAGTTTGACCACTACATACTTTAATAGGTCGAGAAATTTCAAGAAATTTGCATGAATAGCGCAAGGGAAAAATTCCACTCAAATCTAGAGATCAAAATTTAGGGATTTCAAAGAATGAAATTTGAGAAATAAGAAAAGGGGAACAACCCACTCACCAACTATGAGTTTCGGCCTCCGGCCGCCGCCCTGGCCGCGGCCTGGCCGCCGCGCTGGCCCTGGCCGCGGCCGCGCCTGGCCCTGGCCGCGGCCGCGCCTGGCCCTAGCCGCCGGCCGCTCCTGGCCGTGGCCCCGCCTGGCCCGGCCATGGTCTGCCCTGTGAGAGAGAGAGAGAAGAGAGAGAATTTGGGGATCTCTTTGGGTTTTGGTCTCAGGAAAGAGAGAGGCTGGACCTCAAGACTTCCTCCATAAGTCAAATACTAATATAATTATACATATATATACACTTCATAATTTAATTATATAACCTCTTTCAAGCACATCATGACCCTACATCTCATCTTCACCAAGATCAATTAAATCTTGACCTTTCCTCTCCCTCACCTACTCCCTCCACTAACACTAGGAATATAATACTAGAAAATTGTCATGAATGTATTTTCTTGGTAAATACATGTATTTCAAGTATAATACTAGTATATCATCACATTGAAATACTAGTTACATAAAAATTATGGTATAGGTATATTCATATATACCACTTGACATTCCCAAAATTAAATTGAAATTCATTACACACTCAATTAACATAATAATTCGAGATTTATTATTAAATCAGGGTTTAATAATTCGGGGTGTTACACTCGTGTGTAGTGAATACTTTTTCCTGGGTGCATGTACACGTACACGTGTACAGGTACCATTAGTAGTTTTATCGAAATTGTAGAAAAATACATGTGTAAATACTTGTATTGGTGTTTTGAGTGTTCTATGTACTTGTATATGTGTCCCTGGACATTTATTGTAATTTTTAGAATTTTTTCGTATTTCTTTATATTGTTAGGATTTATCGATATTTTTAGGAATTTTTTGTTTTGTGAATTTTTGGGACTAACAATGGTGCAGGTTACAGGTTCAGCCCACTTCTTAAGTTAACTATATAGAAGAGACTTGGCATTCGTTGCTTCAGGTGCCTTTGTAGGTAGCTGAGGAGGTGAACAGGGACAGTCCACATCCCGGGTTATCCACAGAGACGAGACTTGGCATTCGTTGCTTCAAGCACCTCTGTGATAACTTGGTAGGGGGTTCCCTGCTGGCAGATATCATGTTGTGTTATTGTATTGTTATTATACATGTGTGTTGTGTGGTACTAACATCTCTGTAGGTACTACTCTGCCTTCGGGCACTCATTCAGCCTATTGGCCCTGAGCGTATTTTTATGCTAAGCTTAATCCCCGGGCTATCTTCGATAGCTATAGGAGGTGAGCTTAACGGCTTTGCTGTTTTTCATATGCTCTGCTTGGTAAGCGAGCTAGCGCCCAACACTTTACTGCTAGAGTTGCCCGAGCGTAACTTTGTTATGTACAATAGACGTAGTGGTTGGACACTCATCTCGTCACATGGTTATAGCTCCGCCTGCGCGTCAGTGACTATCACTGCCTAGCTTGATCACTCTCGAGCTCAACCTTTAGACTTACCTCCGAGTTTTTATTATAGCTCCGCCAGGAGTTGAGCTTAGCGCATAACGCTTTACAACTAAACTTAGCGTGGCTCCGCCGTGTGCGACAGCATAGCGCCATGCCGCTCGAGTCAATCACGTGTTTAGCTACGCTGTGAGGTACGACTTCGATACGAGTGTTAACTTGACGTTTCAGCATCGCTTCACTGTGTACATTAGTCATGCCGCGAGAGAGGCTTCTCCTTGCGTGTTAGTTTGATGTTTTGATGTCACTTCGCCACGAGCTCTAGTCCGAGCAAGTTTAGAGTCCAGAATTGCTCGCTAACTTTATTCCCCCGCTTGCTAACTCCGCTTTGTTGTACTAGCTATGATTATTAATATTATAATTATGGTTGTGAAGAGTTTGAAATAATTACCTGAATTGTTTTCATGTATTCTGTGCTCATGTACCTCTTGTACCCCAGTTGGTTGTGATTATATAAATGCATATAATAATTAGACAACTTATATCAGGATGAGAGAAACTGATGGATGCCAGTACAATGTTGTGTTTATAGTAGTCATGGTACTGAAGTGTCGTGTTGGGTGTAATATATATCCCAAAAAGAAAAAGTTACAGTGCCAAATCTCATGGGCCGTTGTCCCGCGCATAGGTGGCATCCATTTAAATATGGTCCACCAATCTCCATCAGTTTCCCTAACTTATCTTGCTTATATATGGATGTATGTGTGATGGGATGCTAAGGCACATACCTAGATATATGGGTCAGACGAGTAATAAAAATAATAAAATAATTCATCGGTGTTTAATCGGATTTTGTATCGTTTTGCAACTCGGGTTGTATACACTCAGATTATGGTGACATGAGACATAGAGTATATATTTGAGGGTTTTCTTATTTGAATTATCCCCTCAACATACTAGTCTCAGGAAGCCGTGAACTGGGTTGGATTATTGGTGTTGCCAAATTTGCTTTCTTCAGATCTTAAATCGGCTTTCAAATTTCAAATTTTAATTCGAGTTTATTGATACAGATTATTATTACTGTTATTATTAATACCTTGCCCACTTGGGTAATATTATGTCAATGTCATTGTATGACATCTCCTGACTTGTTTATTTCCTAGTTTGCACTGCCTATCTCTTGTTAGATGTCATGCTTGAGCTACTGTATTAAATCTCTTAATTTGTTTACTTTCTGATTTAGTACCGATTCTATATTTACCATTCCGGTATATATTTTTGTGCTTTTGTATTTAATTACATGGCTTGTTTGCTTCCAGTTTTTGTGGATTCTCTGTTCATCATTTATGTTTACAGTTTAATGCTTGCCTGGTTGACTGAACCACATCACTCTATTCCTGTACGCGTGTATTTATCTGTGCACGCCACTTGGCTTCATTTTTCATAATCGTTTGGTTGCTTTCTGACAACTCTTGGACCTGCATGTCCAGACCCCGGAGCTTGGGTCGTGGTAGGTTACTTGTCATTGATTAGATTGATGCAGTAGTTTGCGTGGTGGATCAGCGGTTGACCGTCCTTACCCTTTTCTTTCAGCCTTCCTGCTCAGCTCTCGAGATGCCTTATTATACCTCGCGAGCACCTTTTGTACTGTTCATACTTGTATATCTCCTTGTAATTCATACTTTTGCACCTCTTGATGATGTAATACTCATGTATATTATATCACGCACCGTGATAATGGTGTACTTGTACTATATTTTTCGAATGTATATTACCACCGTGCTTTCGTACCCTGATTCTTATCTGTAATAATGCTTAGCATATATACGTGAGGGTATTTCCGCCTTACGTATATACGTTGCGGTAACGTCTCCGTACCTGCGAGATTGGAGCGTTACAGTTAAGAAGTACTATTTTGTTTATTAAAGTTGCGGTCCAAGGAGGTAATACATTAAACAAATTTATTCTGGCTTAAACCTACAAATTAAAAGTTTACCTCAGGACATAAGAACTCGTTGAAACTCGCGTATAGTACGTTACGAAAAGCTATTCCTTATCAGAAAGTAATAGATATGTTATTTCTACAGAATTGCTAGATCAAGATATTTTCGAGTCGGAATGAAAAATCTTTAATGTAATTTGTGAATTTCTAAAAAAATTAGAAAGAGTAACAAGGTTATTTTTTGGGGTTTATTATCCCACAACTAATTTAGTATTCTGCGAGTTAACTGAAATTACTGCACTATTTTATACATATCGAAATGATATTTTGCTTCAAGATATTATTACTTTTATGAAAAAAATTCAATAAGTATTTTAAAGATTTTTCTATTATATTTTTATTTGCTATTGTTATAGATCTTTGTATTAAATTTGAAGGATAAAAATATTTACTATAATATTTTATAAAAAAATTATTGTGATTTTGTCCTAGGATGAATAGATAGTGAGAATCTATAAATAATTTGTATGATTTTCGTGAATAACAATTTAAAAATAAACAAATATCATCCCATCCTGCATTTTCATATAGGCCTAGAAGTTCTTTATTATTTGATTAATTATTTTCATCGAAAAAGATCAAGAAGCTCAGACACATTGAATGAGCTTTATTATTATTCGACTAGTGCTATAACTCTGGAGATTGATGCAGAATCGAGATATGAAAATTTAAATATTTTGGCCTGGTGAAAATCACAGGAATCAATATCTCTTGTGCTATCCATCATGACTTATGATTTGATTTACTAATCTCTTCTGTCTCTACAGTACCTTCAGAATTTGCTTTTAACGCAGCTGGATGAGTGCTAACTAATATAAGGAACCACCTATTATCAAAAGCCATCGAGATGAGCATCTGCGAGAAGGATTGGTTGGATGCGGAGACGAGTAGCTAAATAAATCAGCAGAAGAATTATTGAAGACTCTCCAGAAGATGAATGAAGAAATAAAGATCTATGTACTACATTTATATTTGTATTTGTGTTAATTTATACTTCATTTTTAATCTACATACTTCATTTGTATTTGTGTCAATTTATCCAAATTAGTAGATTGTTAATAAAAAGATTGCATTTACATTTCACAACTTCTAGCAATTTTATCAAAATTTGTGGATTTTTTGAACTTTTTATTGGTTTTTTGGGATGTTAAACATTTTTAAAAATATATTTTAAAAATCCATTTTTTGAATTTTAAAAAAAATAATAAATTTGATCGTGCCAGGGCTGAGTCACACAAAGGGGGACCGGGCCGGGCCGGACCGCTCATTATTTGCGGGTTGGTCCGGGCTCAACGGCCCAGTCTTTGACCCGCCGGGACCGGGCCGGGCTAAACCCGACTCGTTCGTACCCCTGCCTCTCTTCGAATCTGAAGCACACCGGGCCACGAAAGAAGGCCTTTGAAGCCTTTGAAACCTACCATAAAGCCGACATGCATGTTTTATTTTGTTTTAAAATCCATCGGATTGGAAACCGGTCAAAACCCAAACTTGCACCCGTACCTTCACCTACATGAACTCCATCATAAATATAAATATACTTGATTATTTGTTATCTTAATATTTTTCAATAAGATTGTCGGGTGACAAAAATCAAAAGGTGCACCGGGACATTCCAGCTATACTAGCATTTCTTTTGCACCCTCATCATCCAGTCTATCGCTAAATATTATTAATATCAAATAAAATTTAGTACATAAGAGTTCAATCCACCCTCATACTTATCTTTTGCTCGTCCTCAGAAAAAAAAATGAAACCAAACCTAACAAACTTTCGTAGGAATCACGGTTGCACTTAGCACAAGCCATTAAACTTCTAGGTTACCCTAGAGGACGAGTTTTATCTCGTGAGAATTTTCAGTGGATTGTACCTTCAAAATCCATAAAGAAAGAGAAACAAAGTGTTAGTATTTTGAAAAGCATTTTTAAAAAAGTGAGAAAATATATGAAGTATATTTGGAAGGACTAAGCACTCTATAATCATAAGAACACCAAACTATTCATTCTTAAACTTAGTTTCTATACAAAAACTTGTTATCAATCAAGATAAGGAGTCAAACTATATTTCTCATCTAATCTATTATTTTATCCTAAGCCATTTGTACTTTTGTGACCGTGAAATTTTGACCTGGGATTTTTTAACTCTAACTCTTATGCCTTATTGTTCAAATTTTTTGTGGTATTATCTCTTAGTTCTATTAGGCTTTCTAATCTGACCATGTAATGAGATTTTAGTCTGTGACTCTCAAACCGAATGGTCATAGGGCACCAGGTGAGAAAACACCCAAGGACTTAAGGACTCGAGCAAACAAGGCCACAAAACTAAAGGTTTTTATTTATAAGATGGACCGCTTTTAGGCGTGAATGCTTATACTTTATCAGACACAAATACCCAGCTTAATCAGAGGATTTTTGATACACACACACACACACTTGTGTCCTTCCAAAAGGATTTGAGCCCAGATCTTTCCCACTTAAATTCAATCCTCTGACATTCAAATACAATACCCACTCTGTTGAAACTGATCTATATTATTTCAGGTATCCATAAATAAAAAATTAGTGTTTTGAATACTTTTTGCTCATACATCAAGTAGGAAAAAAACAGACGGCCTAAATAATGAGTTTGTTACCTTAACAGTGTAGAACGTTTGAAACCTAACAAAAATTGATTTGTAGAAACTTTTAAATGTTTAGATTATAATGAAATAGCCGGATCGAGAATTTGAATGTCTAAAAATATAGATCTTACCAACTCACTATTTTCAGCCATCCATGTTGCACTGCTTGATGGATGGGCAAAAAGTAATCAAACCCTAAAATTGGTTGGATCTCTCCTTAACACTCCAGATCTGCTTGATTTCAAGGAGAATTTTTTGTTTTTCAAGGCATAATCTCTCGTCTCTTAAAATCTTCTTGATTTCATAGTTTTTCTAGAAATCTTTCGATATTTCATGTCAAATAATTATTTATCATCTTCATCATGTCAAAAGGGCTAGATCTGAGAAGGGTAAACAACCTGAACCATCCTCTAACCCTTTTATTTTTCAAAATGCTTCTAATAGATTTTCAGTGATTCATAATAAGCATGTTATCTCTGGTAGAACTGTTATGTTCACTGATTTTGAGCACCTGAATCTATCTAGCATTTTAAACACAAGCTCCCTTGAATATCTTGTTAACATTAAGGAATCAGTTTATTCTGAGCTTGTACACTATTTTTACTCTAATCTGACTTTTCAAAACAATCAAGCAATATCAACCAATTTTAGGGCAAGGTCGGTGAAAATAAATTCGCCGACGGAGATTTCGATTACATGCAATCAACACTATATTCATTGATGTACGCCGACGATGAGAAACTATAAATACACTTTGAAGAAGCGAAGAAGATACCGCTAATCAAAAATTAAACTCTAATCTTTTCATGTATCAAATCAAGAATGATACGAGCACAATAGTGTAAATTACAAGCATTGTTTAAACACTTATAAATTTCTGCTTCTGGTAGCTATGGGACATATCGAAAGTATATGGAGAGGGCGCATCCTTGTCAAGCCGGTCTCACAAAAATGTAAATTCAAGTATTAAGATACGCTACTAATAACCCTCCTAAATTATTTTATTTCTTTGATGTTAAAAATAGAGATGAATTAGCACGGATAGTTTCATTGAACACTTATTTTTAATTTCAGGGAAAAATTAGGTTTTATAAATTATTGTCAAAATAATTAAATTCTCAAGTAACTAGAGTGCTTAGGACCACTCTCACACGCATTCAGCACAATTTTCAGCTACGGCAATCATTGCTAAACAAATCATAGTAATGCTGGTGTCAACAGTAATTATGGAGAAAGCATTCAGTGTAGGGAGAAGTATTTTTGATCAAACCCGTTCGAGATGTCCCTGAATCAATGAAGGCCCAAGTAAGTCTTGATGATTGGATAAGAACAACGTTAATACAACAATAAATCGTGTGAGAAGAAAATGAAGACTTTATAGAAATGATGACTACCGGAACAGAAGGAAGCGATTGAGATAAGGCACGTGAATTGAGGTAGGAGAACTACGTGGGCTTTGATTCCTCTAAACCCCAAGAGGATATATATGTATGTATGTATGTATGTATGTATATAGGGAAAAGTGTTCCTAGTAGGTCAACCTAAGGAGACGGCTTAAAATTCTAACATCCCGATTATTTTTCACAATCCAACTGCACATTATCATATTCATGTTATAAGATGTAAGCATATAAAAATTCACGTGATTTAATGTTTGTTTACTCTATTTTCTTTGGTTCAAACATTAACGATTTTTAAATAGTATAACAAAATGGAACGATTGGATCAATGAGTAAATGAATTTTAAATTTCGTGATTTTTTATATGTATACATCTTATAACATAATATGATAATGTGCGGTCGGATCGTGAAAAAAAATCGGAATGTTAGAGTTTTAAGCCGTCTCCTTAGATAACAATTTAAGAAGACCTACTAGGAGCACTTGACCCACACACACACACACACACACACTGACATACATACATACATACATACATACATACATATATATATATATATATATATATATATATATATATATATATATATATATATATATATATATATATGCAACTTAATTATGGTAATGACAAGTTCAAACCTTTTTTAATATTTTAATTTTTCTTATATATAAAAATTAACATTCGATAGAAACAGTTTAAATTATAGGGAGAGAGGAGATAAAAGCTTGATGGGAGAGTTTTTTAACTCATCAGAAGAGATAGTGCAGATATCTGAGTCCAAAAGAAGCAAGAACAAAGTCCATATGCAGGCCAAAACATAGGCCGGTCGATTGCCTGGTTGATCGACATGCGCTGCGTGCACAACAGCAGTTCGGTCGACTGCGCCGATCGACCGATGAAAGGAACGGTTGACTGAATGGTCGACCGACTGGCACGAACAGAGTTTCTGTTGGGTTCGGTTGACCGGCTCGGTCGGCCGACAGACGGGTCTTCTGATTCCTATTAGGATTCAAACTCCGTTTCTGATCCGGAGTCGAATCCGATTGAGGTTTCATAAAACTCTAAGACTCTCTGGCTATAAATTAAAGGGGTATAGCCCTTATGAATTGTATCTCTCGAAAAACCTGTAGTTGATTGTTAAATCAATAAGATCTCTCTCTTACCCCGAGGACGTAAGACAAATTGTCGAACCTAGTTAAATATTTTGTTTGGCTTTCTTTCTTATTTAATTGTTCTTATCTTTTGGGTAATTCTCTGGTGCTCTGTTGGTTGGAGTTTCTCGTTGATTGTTGCCTGGCGTGCCCAACACAAGAATCAGAACCCAAAAAAAGAAACTGAAACTGGTCGGTCTCCGTCCGGTTCCGGTCCCTCATATTACGAAACTAAGAACCGTCGGTTTCGAAACCCGGGTCAGATCTAATTGGAAGAAAGTATCACAAAATCCCAATTTAAAGAAAAAAAAATGTAGAAAATCTTTTATAAATAAGAGAGATTTAAGGGGGGATGCATCAGGAAACCCCAATTTTAGAAACTTGAAAACGATTGATTATCAACAAAAAAGTATTCATCAGAAATCCTCCTTTACTATCAACAATTTTCCAGAAAACTGACATGTTCTATTTTTTTGAAAATAAAATAGAAAACCTTCTTATTCTTTTTACTTGAACACACTCCAATTTCACTGCAAAACTAACAGAAAATCTCTCTAATTTATTTATTGGATTAAAATAGAGAATTCATTTGAGAAAAGCCTCATGTCTACCATCTTAGATTCACACAAACTATCAAATGATTCAAATCTAACAATGGTACGAACGGTTTCTTTTGTATTTTTTTTTTTTTTTTTTGAAAAGTTTCTTGTGAATTCTTGGTTTCAATAAAATATGAGAGTTTTCTGCACAATACTAGTAGTGTAAAGGAGTCTTCTATTATTTACCTTTTTGTCCCTTTTTTGCCCTTTCAAAGCATGTAATGGAGCCCATAGCATGAGGATAAGCAACCTGTCGTTTTTGTCATTTCCTTTTCTTCAAATACCTCAATGAGAGCCAGGGGCGGAACCAGAAAATTTTTTGGGGTGGGCTGTAAGAAAAAAATATAAGAGAATATCTGAAAAACGCCCATATATTTATATATAAAAAGCTTCCCGCTCTACTTTACTATAGCCAATGAAAGGTGAAGAACAAGGGAAGTTAAATAAAAGGACCTGCCGCCCACCGTGGGGCTCGAACCCACGACCACAAAGTTAAGAGCCTTGCGCTCTACCAACTGAGCTAGACGGGCTACTAATGATGTGTAACAATCATTCTTCACTTATAAGTTACGTTTTACGGTTTTTCACACAATATATGAAAAAAATGGGCCGGGCTACAGCCCGGCCCAGCCCACTATGGGTCCGCCCCTGATGAGAGCTTGTCTACAGCCTACACGCTGGTGTGGTGATGTCAAAAGGCCACTTTAGAATTTTCCAAGGGCGACAGATCCTCACGATCTGGGGGTGGGTGGCTTGGGGGTTTACAATTTCTTGATTGTGGCCCACGGGTGACCGCCGACTGCTGGCGTCAAGGGGAACCACATCTTGATTTATCGGGCTCGGGTGGCTCCTTCACCGGTCTTTTGTGCTGTGAGCTATCCATCACAGCTGAGGGGGTGTTTGGATGCAAGGAAGTGGGCGGAAGTAAGGAAATCTCATTTATAATAAGTTGTAGCACAAAACAGTTAATTTTTTGATCATGTAAATCTCACTTGCATTCTAATTACAGTCTATTTTTTATTTTTCTTAATTAATTTTATTTTAATATTATTTTGCGGTCAACTTTGTGGTGAACTTTTCCACTTTCACTTTCATATTACCATCCAAACACCAGAAAAAACATAACATTTTCCAAATCACAATTCCTAATAACATTCAAACACCGGAAAACTTACTAACCAATTCCCAAGTTCCAAAGGGAACTATTACCAGTTCCTCACTTCCTTACTTCCTCACTTCCACCGTCAACCAAACAGGCCCTGATAGACGACTCTGAGCAAGAGAGAGAAAAAATATATTTTATAATGAAACTCATAAATTGTGTTTTTGTTTTTTTCTCTCCGGTCATCTATCAGCTGTGATAAACGACTCACAATACAAAAAATCATCTCCTGATTCTTCACGTAAAGGAGCCCACCTCAGCCCATCTAATGGCGACCATGAGAGAGTGAACGAGCGAAAGGAATTTGGACGAGGTCAAAATCAAAGCGGAAAGAAAAAGAGAATGAGGAGGAAAAATGAGCACATCGATGATGCATGCATGTGGACACCCGTCACCTTCACGCTGCATCCTAACGACGTGGTCTCTTCACCCACCACCTCCTCTCTCTTTTCTGCCGTCAATCTCTCTCTTCAGTAGACATCTATTCTCTTTAGATCTTGTGGGAGAATTTTTTTCTCCCTTCAGTTTGTGAATCAAATCTGTCATTTTTATTTGTCAAACGAATGTCACTAACGTTGTCGGGTGACTGCCCAGCAACGATTTAACTTCAGAAAGTTATGAATTATTGCTGTGGGATTTTAATTAGTAAAAAATGCTAATAATGAATATATTTCTATAAATAGAATGATATGGCGTTACTGTGATGAATGCATGGAGACAAGGGACGTTGTAGAAAGCCCAAGGGCCAATAGTGGTGCAATGCGTTGACTTGAGTTCTTCAGTCTTGTTGTGTGTCATGGCCCTTGATTGGGGATTCAGTTCATGTGTGTGAGCCACACACAAATATAATAAGAGGGGTCACTCCTGTGTTGACTCTTGAATTGAAACTCTTATAATCTCTTATAATATGTGTGTGACGCCCACACATAAGAGAATCAATACATGTGTCAATGCGTGATTGGTTCGCTTTTTGTATGTGTGTATGACTCACACACATGAACCGAACCCCTTGGTTGGGTAAATGAAAAATATTACAATGCTTTTCTTAACCCTAACTTGCTCATATTGAGCTAGAAAGCTTGAATTAGAATAGTGTTACCCTTGGCATAATGAAATTTCCCCATTTACTATTCTGTGTTTTACTTTTCTACAGATGTCCATATGAGTTAGGATGAAAGTTAAGAATGTCTTTGTTGTTCAATGAAATTTTCTGATTTCATTGAACTGATCTAATGGATAGATAATATGCTCATATGTACGTATAAATAAATTTCTAAGTTTCTATCAGAAACATGACTATATATAAGAGCACAAAATACAATTATATATACAAGAAAAGAAACAGGATACTACGTGTAACACCTGGTTCTAATTTATCATGATTTATACCATAATTAATAGTGTTTTTGAATAATTTGGATAATTGACTTGATTAGCCATAAGATTAGTAATTTAGAATTCCAAATTCTTCGAGTTTGAATAATAAATAATACGGTATGCAAGTATATATTCATATGTATTCTGATAAATATGATGGTACGCACGTAAGAGAGTTAGTGTATGTATGTAAAATTAGTAAGATAAGTATCCTATTATATATGTATATGATGCATATACAACTTGTATATATGGGCGTATATACTTGTATTATAAAATCCCCACTAATACTTGTACGTTTCTACATATAGATAATTATATAAATCTATATTATTTCACTAACTATTACAAATATAAATTAATATGGGTATTGGTGTGTTGAAGAGAGATAGAGAAGGGTGGAGAAGTGTATGATGAGGTGGAGAAGAGTTTCTTAAAGAGTGCTCAGAGTGGGGAGTTGATGAGGTGGCAAAATTTTGTAAAATAATATAGGAAAAGGAAAAGAAATTGGGGGGAAATAAAACAAAACCCTTTAGCCCCAGCTCTTCTTGGGTTCAGTTCATGAATGTGAGTCACACACATACAATAAGAGAATCAATCTCACGTTGACAGGTGAATTGGAACTCTTATAATCTCTTATAATATGTGTGTGTGGCCCATACACAACACATTATAAGAAGACCAATACACGTGTCAACCGTGATTGGTTCTCTTATTGTATGTGTGTGTGGCTCACGCACATGAATCGAACCTTCTCTTCTTCCCCATCTCTTCTTCACATCTCTTCCCTTTCTCTCCTTCAACTAGCAGCCTCTCTCCCCCCCTTTCCCCTCTCTACTTTTAGATCCAGCTGTAACCTTCCCTCTCTTCCCTTCTCTCTTTGCTTCTAGATTTATACGTAAGGAAAATACCTCATGTATACGTACTAAGCCTTAAGTAACTCGAAACAAGTTACAAAAAATCGACTATAATAAATCATGACCATTGTAATAACATGTATAGAAGTCCAAACATGATGACAATGAATACGAAAATGGAATAACGATGAGTCTGATATATATATATGGAATCAAGGAGACTACGAAAACATGAATAAAAAGGATGATAAGAATACCAAAATAAATTGAGAGAAATTTCAGACTCCTCGCGAAGCGTACGAGCTCAACAAACACCTGATCAATGAAGTAAAACATCCAATCTGGACGTGCAAATTCAGGGTCGTCAGAAAGCGACCCGATGAGTGTGTAAAATAAAAAGAGAAAATGCATATGCATATAAAGTAATGAAATACAATATAATGATAACACAATCAAGCATGAAGAACACTGTAACATACAATATATAAATAAACAATAATGATAACGAACTATTCTAAAATCATATGGTAAAGTCAGGTGTCTATCACAGTTTATATATCAGGTGGACACAGTCAGTCACAATATACAATAAACAAATTATCATTGTTAATTAAGTTAGCGAACACTAACTGTCACCTGCCATAGACGCATCCCATACTACGCCTACCATATGTGACAATCGAGATCCTATGTTATTGAAATCAATAGATGGAGACATTGTCGATGTCTTAAGTGGGTTCTATACATACTTGAAACCACGGCCCAATCACCTGGCGCTGAACCAGTCCTACCACTAGGTAGTCAATAACAACAATAATATGAACAATACGGGATGTTAGTCATCCCCCAGAACCCTACAGTGGAACCGTATCTCGGCTGCGCAACCTGTATCCTAGGTTCACCCAGAATACAAACGCTATCTCCTCCATCAATTTTCCCAATCCCTGACATTATTATTTGATTCAGTTAAAATAATCAATATTCATGTTACCTAAAATACTGGGACGGTATAGTGACAGTAACAATATCAATGGTATTAATAATAACAATGACGATAATATCACCATGTAAACGGTAGAACAACGGAACAATACATATGTTACGGTCTGATAATATTTTCTCAGTAATTTTTATTAACATGAATTAACACAATAACAAGTCCAAATACTGCTCAATAGACAGTCTCATCTGGAACTGATCAGCATCTTATTCATCTGCACTAGGATACAATAATAACTGATCCATCAACTTACAAACTCAATAACAATCACTGTGAACATCAAATATCACTCCATGTCAAAGTATCTGATATGGTGAATCATCACCTCAATAAATTATTAACCAGTTATCTCATTCCTGTCAATCTACTCTACTCCTTTATATTATCAGTATATCCATCTTCTAGTCAATAATATATAAGAGTCTCACATAAACAGTCAGTTACATTTAGTCATATCCTCACTATTGAATAACAGTAATAATACAATAATATAATTTATTAAAACAAATGAAACGTTCATTTATAACAGTAAATAGCAATAATACAAAAGTAAACACTCACATGAAAAGACATGATTTTGTATTCGAATCGCCATCTAATCTAACCTACTCAGATTTTCAGATCATCTCATGGGGCAGTTTTCGAATCGTTAGTGTATCGGATCCATAACGGCACAAATTCGAATCTCCTGCAACGGGGCCAGGTCTTCTGTTACCAGATTCGGATCGCATAATTAGATCCGAATTGCTGCAACATGCAATCAACACATACACATGTAAACATAAATACCCTCTACACACTTGCACACGCACTCTACACATACGTGCACACAGACAGATACGTGTACACTCACACACATACATATGTAATTCACCTAGAGGGGAATGAATAGGTGACAAGTTAATCTAATGCACCACAATGCGAAATTAAAACTAATTATGCAAATTAAAAATTATTACGCAAACACACAAATGCTGGCCCAGAAGCCCTTCACTCTAGTTTTAATGATGATTAATTCATGTGTTATAGTTTACTAATAATCTTGTGATATTTAGTTTTAGATATTTGATCAAGATATTAGTAGGTGATTAGCTTCAACAAAGGTATTTTGGAGCTATCACACATTGATTCAAGAGTTCGCACATCAAGATCGCACATTGCACTTGGTTGGAGTTAAGCTCGGTACGTTTGGATCGAGTCGGCTTGGAGACAAGAAGACCTCGGTTTGTTTAGTTTAGATTGTTTAGATCTTATATAAAGATTAGATAGTATTGATATGCTCAAGTTCACATACACACACAAGTTTAAAGTTTATTTGATTTTGGTTTTCGGTTTAACCGATATTGGATTTCAATGTCAAAAATATAGATATAATATCTTTCATGTATATTGGATTTTATCCATATACAATATGCTTCAAAATTATTTCAATATCATGTTTTTGTATTTACATAAGTTTTGGAGAAAACGGTTTTCCATTTTAAAAATCCAAAGTTTGAAAAATACGAATTTTGTATTTAAGACAAATTTCAATATCACAAAAATAGTTCAAATTGTTTATAATATATGTTGAATTTTAGTCACACATATTTATAATTCAAAGATCTTATAAGAACTTATTTTGTGAAATTTATGTGATTTTATGGGATTTATTTAAAATTAAAAAGACAAGTTTTTCTATCCTATAAATCCCAGCCTAGACACACTGGCGGCCGACCGGACCAGTGGTCGGTCAACCGGCACGGTCGATCAATGTGCACGGGACGTGCACAAAGGCATGCCCACTTGGCCCGTCGGCCGCACGGTCGACCGACTGAGAGCACCCCACTCTGAGGTGGGGGGCGGTCGGCCAGGCGGTCGATCGTTGGCTAGGCACGGTCGACCGGGTGGTCGACCGCAAGCACAACGGTCAGAAAAGTAACCGTTGGCCGGTCAACCTGAAAGGTAGAATTGCCCTTTGCTGCTGCCAACGGGCAGATTTATTTTTGGGGTATAAATACCCACTTTTTTGGGCTGTTTTAGCTAAGATTTTCAAGAGCAAAAATTCATATTCTTCAAGTGTTTTTCAACAAGAGTTTTTTGGGTATAAAAGTTTTATTTATATTTGTTTTAAAGTATTGGAATTTTAAAGAAAATAGAGTCTTTAGGAATTGGTTTTTAATCTAAATTTTAATATCTATTTGGAGATTTTTCCGAGTGATTTTATTTATTCAAAACACTTTAATTTCTCACACTTGAGTTATCTACCTATCCTATCTATTAGGATCTAGTTTTGTGAGAAAATTAGTTTATGGTTGTTGATACCACTAAGAGTTGTAAACCCTCCTTACTTTATGTTATCCCTTTAGTGAGAGGTGATTGTGTTATTATCCCTCTAGTGAGAGGTGATTGTGGAGGTTGTGTTAGTATCCCTCTTAGTGAAGAGGTGATTGTTGGAGTTGTGGCTTTGAGTCTTATCCCTCTTGTGTGAGGTTGATCTTGTTTGGCTAAGTGCCCATCCCTCTAAGTGTAGAGGTGATTTGTGTTGAGCCTTGCCTCTTGTGTAGATGTTGTATTGTTGGAGAGAGGAGTTGTGTACTCCCGGTTTGTATTACCCAAATTCTCAGTGGAGGTTCCCTGTGTGAGAAGTCCTGTGTGGACGATATAGTGGAAATCCTTCTATGTGAAGGCGGGGACGTAGAGCAGTGGCTCGAACCTCAAAACATTTCTTGGTGTTTACTTTTGATCCACTATCTCTAAACTCTCTCTTTTATATTGTGCCTTGTATTATTTCATATTGTTCATATCATACTTATATACTTGGTATTGCTTGTGTGTGTCCGTACTTGTGTTCAACCAAGAGAGCTTCAAATAGCACCTCAACTCTTATTTAGGGCAAATTAGAGGAGATAGTCTAGAGCGTTTCATTGTGAATTCGGCTACACTTTTTGGTTACACTAAGTGTGTTGCAATTTGTTTTAATTCCGCATTATTTGTCACTAGATTAGCCTTACATCTATTCATCTCCTTCTAGGTGTACTTTCAATTGGTATCAGAGCCTACGCTCCTGATATTAGGTTTAACCACCTAGGAGTGAGATCTTGGTTGCTAATCTTGTATTCGTATTTGCACACTTATTTGTTTACACACTCATGGATTACCTTGCACCTCCATGTTTGATGTTTCTAACATCAATATGTGAAAACATAGGATGAGTATGTACCTAAAAACCTTAGGATTGCATGCTTTTCTTGCTGTTACCAAGAAATCTTATCTTGGTAATAGCAAGCATACAGAGGCCAATGCACAAGCCAACGACACTTAGGAGCATTTAAGTAAAGAATACTTGTCTATGGTTTCTCATTGTGATTCCGCTTTTGCAGTGTGGAACACCTTGACCTCTCCCACGCTACAAACGCCAAACATTGTGAAGAAGGAATCTAGTGGAGGAGAATCCGAACAACATTGCTACATGGTCCAAGGGAATGACTCCCTTGAGGTACATTCAAAAACTCAACTAAATGATAGTGCTAGTTCTTCCGGTGATAATCATATTGATGACGATGTTTTAAATAAAGAACTATCTATTGTTTGTGAAAAACTATTAGAAAAATACCAACTCTTGAAAAAGAAAAGTTTTGCATTAAAAGAAGAAAATAAGGATTTGTTTTTAGAATTTGATTTGACTTTGCAAGAAAAAGTTAAAATTTCCAATGAAAGAGACTCCTTGAAATCCCAACTTGATCTTGCCCTAAATGAAAACAAAATCTTAAAAAATAAAGATGATTGTGATGAAGTTTTGAAGAAAAATAAAGTTCTATCTTCAAAACTTGTTTTTATTTTAAAATAAAATGATTCTTTGAAAAACAAAATTATTTCTATTTCAAAGAAATTGGATTTGATTTCTAATGAAAATATTTCTTTGAAAACTGATTTAGATACTCATGTTTGCCATGCTAGTGTAGCTTCATCATCTAGTATACCTACTGCATGCTCCACCTCTTCTTCCATTATTGAAAATGATATATCCATGTTAAAGAAGAGTGTTGATTGTTTGGGCTCCACTTTGAGCCAATGTGCTATGAATCACACACGGTTGGAATCCATGTTTCGGAAGAAATATACTCCTCGTATGCATGCACACCATACAGGCATACACATGCTCATCATGCTCACACACATGATTCCATGTATGCTAATGTGTATACTTGTACACATTGTGGACGTAAGGGCTACCTTGCAAAATTTTGCTTTGATAGAATTAATGATTTAAATTTTGTAAATAGATTTGTTTGGGTTGGGAAAGGTGCTAACCCCTATGGACTCAAAAGAGTATGGGTACCAAAAGTCACTCCTATTTCATTTGATGTAGGTGTGGGCTCTCACATGACGTGAGAGGCGTTGGTGCCTTGAGGTGAATGCGTTCCGAGCTAAACGGTGACATTTTTAGATGCATCACTTTGAAAGGGAGTTTGGTGGGAGGACCACCATTGTTTGGAGATATAGAGATGAGCCCTCTTGATTTTAGTAACTATCTCTTACTCCCATTTAGTGTACATGCTTGCATATCATTGACTTTAGCATATTTTGGTGTTTTTATGAGTATTATGTTAAATGTCATGTTAATTAGACTTGAAATATACATGATTAGTATTTGAAGATACATCCAAGATATATGGACTATTACTTTTGTGTTCTCACTTTAGTTTAACTATTGTGTATATCCTTATTCTAAGACATGTGCATTCATATAATGATCATTTTGGTTTAAGTTTATGTTTTTTTTGCTTCATGTTTTGATTACATGTTTAAATATAACCCTCATTAAAACTTGTGTATATACTTGTACAATTAGTGAACCACAAATTGATTATTATATTTTGTGCTTGATTGCTCATTTGTTCCCATTAGATGTACTAGTATAGCCTAGTTTTGATGATTCATGCATTTCAAACTTGTATTCCCATTTTGTACATGTTTTCATATGTTTAGCTTCATGTATATGTTAATTTTGTCAAAACTATTAGATATACATGTATACCCTTGAATCATTTGTTTTTCATGCAAATTTCTATTATGAACTCATTTGTGTTTAGGGATGTATATGTGTACCTTTAGATTTAGACAAAACATACATATGTCTTCGAGTCAGTATTATTTTTTTGAAAAATTAGATTTTCATGTTTTTTATGTTTATAAAGGAATTTCATGTTGAGCTTAATTGCCTATTCTCATGATTTTGTGATTACATGATTCTTATACTCACATTATTCTTATTTACTCATAATTTTTATTTTCATGAGGTTTATATGTGCTTTATAGAGTTTGAGTATCGATGATCGTATGACTTACATGTTTTTCATGGAAAATATTCATGTTTTATTCCTTACTTGAAGGATTTCGTACTAATTTGCAAGATTATCATAAAACTAGTTGCTTATTTCTTCATTTTGGAAGAATTTTTAAACTTATTAAAATTATTTTCACAATCCTATTTTTTCTGAAAACCCCTTCCATCGAAGGGCGGACGGATGGGCGACCATGCCTTGTGAGCCTAATTGAAAATCTTTTTAACATGTACATGAAAGGGAGGTATTTATAAGTTATACACTTGATCCTCATTGTGTTTTCAATTGGTATCACAATTGATATTTATTTTGTATACTCATATTTTATTTTCTATATGTGTGTGCTTCAAACTTCATATATTATCAATTTCGATTGGTATTTACATTTTCATACATATATATCATTTGATTGTGTTTTCTATATCTTTACATCTTAAAGCACAAATTATGCTTATGTTAAGTTTTATTTACTCCTTAATGTTAATTATTCTTCAATTAGTATCTTATACAAGCTTATGCATGATTTTTATTGGTATTTCATAAAGGGGAGAAAATTCATGTTTTATCTTTCAAATTGGTATCTTTCAATAGATTTCATTTTCAATTAATATCTTACTCTGACTCTTTATGATGAAAAATACTTTGTTTTGGTATATACTAACATTTCAATATTGGTATTATATTTTATTTTACATTGGTATCTATATTGATATAAGTTATGCTTACTTAAATCAATTTGTTTTTTACTTTCAATTGTATCAAAAATTTATAAGACATTTTTTTTTGGTATCAAGTTACTTTAAAATTGATTGTTACTTTCAATTGGTATCAAGATTTCCTATATATATATATATATATATATATATATATATATATATATATATTTCAATTAGTATCAAAAATATACAATGTGTCATTTTCTATTAGTATCACATTTTACAAGATTTTTTTTAAAATTGGTATCAAGATATTTTCACATTGGTATCTTTTAGTACCTTAAAATTTTTGTTTACTTTCAATGGTATATTAAAAATGTTTTGCTTATTTTCCATTGGTATCATAACTTGGTATCATGATGTTTCGATATATATCTTCATCCTAAATTGATATATTTTTCTATTAGTATCATAATGTTTTGATTTGTATTGCTTATATGTAAGGAAAGCTTAACATCTTCTCTATATATAGATTCATGTTGAGTGTATTTCATATTGAAGTGATTGATCTTTCTTTGATATGTAATACACGTGTGTAGTAGGAGCTTCACATCTCCTTTTATACATTATATATTATGTTTTATGTGGTTAGGGTTTAGTAATCTCTTTTCATATAAATGCATATACGCGGAGGGAGTTAACTTAACGTCTCTCCTCTTCATGAATATATATCGCATATATATCTTTATTGTTTGATTTGTTTTCACCCTTTTGTTGATGATTGACAAAAAAGGGGAGAGAAATTCGGAGAATGATTTTGAGTTTATATGTATGTTGACTTACAATTGATATCATATATGCATGTTTATTTTTACAATTGGTATCGAGCATATATGTTTTTGTTTATGCAAAAGGGGAGAAGCATTCTTCACTTATGCATGTTTGTGTTGAGCATTCATTACATATCTTTATGTTTATTGCTATGCATGAGTTAAAGGGGAGCTTCTATGAAGCTTAACTTTAATTCATGCATATATAACTCCATGAGTTTTGTCATCATCAAAAAGGGGAAAATTGGTTGCCCAGAGGCCCTTCACTCTAGTTTTGATGATGACTAACTCATGTAATTATAGTTTAATAATAATCTTGTGATATTTAGTTTCAGATATTTGATCAAGATATTAGAAGGTGAGTAGCTTCAACAAAGGTGTTTTGGAGCTATCATATGTTGATTTAAGAGCTCGCGCGTCAAGATTGCACATTGCACTCGGTTGGAGTCAAGCTCGGTGAATCATGTTTGAATCGAGCCGGCTTGGAGACAAGAAGACCTCGGTTTGTTTAGTTTAGATTGTTTAGATCTTATATAAAAATTAGACAGTGTTGATATGCTCAAGTTCACATACACACACAAGTTTAAAGTTTATTTGGTTTGATTTTCGATTTAACCAATATTGGATTTTAACGTCAAAAATATAGATATGATATCTTTCATGTATATTAGATTTTATCCATATACAATATGCTTCAAAATTATTTCAATATCATGTTTTTGTATTTACATAAGTTTTGGAGAAAACAGTTTCCCATTTCAAAAATATAAAGTTTGAAAAATACGATTTTTGTATTTAAGACAAATTTCAATATGACAAAAATAGTTCAAATTGTTTATATTATGTGTTGAATTTTTATCACACATATTTATAATTCAAAGATCTTATAAAAACTTATTTTTGTGGAATTTATATGATTTTATGGGATTTATTTGAAATTAAAAAGACAAGTTTTTCTATCCTATAAATCCCAGCCCAGAAACACTGGCGGTCGACCGGCCGGTCGACCGATGTGCACGGGACGTGCACAAAGGCATGTCCACTTGGCCGATCGACCGCGCGGTCGATCGACTGAGAGCACCCCACTCTCGGGTAGGGGCCGGTCGACCGTGCGGTCGACCGTTGGCTAGCACGGTCGGCCGGACCGTTGGCTAGGCACGGTCGACCGGGCGGTCGACGGTTAGAAAAGTGACCGGTAGCTAGTCGATCGGCCGGTCGACCGGAAGGGCAGAATTGCCCTTTTTTGCTACCAACAAGCAGATTATTTTTGGGGTGTAAACACCCACTTTTTTGGGCTGTTTTAGTTAAGATTTTCAAGAGCAAAAATTCCTATTCTTCAAGTGTTTTTCAGCAAGAGTTTTTGGGGTTTAAAAGTTTTATTTATATTTGTTTTTAAAGTGTTAGAATTTCAAGGAAAATAGAGTCTTTTGGGAGTTGGTTTTTGATCTACATTTCAATATCTATTTGGAGATTTTGTCAAGTGATTTTCTTTGTTCAAAATACTTTAATTTCTCACACTTGAGCTATCTACCTATCCTATCTATTAGGATCTAGTTTTGTGAGAAAATTGGTTTGTGATTATTGATACCACCAAGAGTTGTCCTTATTTTGTGATATCCCTCTAGTGAGAGGTGATTGTGTTGTTATCCCTCTAGTGAGAGGTGATTGTGGAGGTTGTATTAGTATCCCTCTTAATGAAGAGATGATTGTTGGGGTTGTGGCTTTGAGTCTTATCCCTCTTGTATGAGGTTGATCTTATTTGGCTAAGTGCCCATCCCTCTAAGTGTAGAGGTGATTTGCGTTGAGCCTTGCCTCTTGTGTAGAGGTTGTATTATTGAAGAGAGGAGTTGTGTACTCCCAGTTTGTATTACCCAAATCCTCAGTGGAGGTCCTTGTATGGGAAGTCCTGTATGGACGATATAATGGAAATCCTTCTGTATGAAGACGGGGAAGTAGAGCAGTGGCTCGAACCTCGAAACATATCTTGGTGTTTACGTTTGATCCACTATCTCTAAACTCACTCTCTTTTATATTATGCCTTGTGTTATTTCATATTGTTCATATCATACTTATATGCTTGGTATTGCTTGTGTGTGCCCATAGTTGTGTTCAACCAAGAGAGCTTCAAATAGCACCTCAACTCTTATTTAGAGGAATTTAGAGGAGATAGTCCAGAACCCTTTACCGGGAATTCGGTTACACTCTTTGGTTACACTAAGTATGTTGCAATTTGTTTTAATTTCGCATTATTTATCACTGGATTAGCCTTACACATATTCACCCCCCCGCTAGGTGTACTTTCTACAAAGTATAATACAAGAGTGTAACCGAATTCCCGGTGAAGGGCTCTGGACTATCTCCTTAAGATTTCTCTAAATTAAGAGTTGAGGTGTCACTATGGCTCTCTTGATTGAATAAAGTGTGAGCAAACAATCCTATACATATAACAATTAAGCACAAATATATCAAGTATATAAAAAGATAAACAATATAAGCATGCAAGATATATAAACTCAAGTGAGAGTGAGAGAGAGAGATTAGCAATCGCAAATACGGGAGAATTGTTTTGAGGTTCGAGCACACTTGCTCTATGTCCCCGCCTTCAACACTATGAAGGATTTTCACTAAAACGATCCCGCAAGATCACCTCGTGCCACAACACCTACAACGAGTTCACACTAGAACTCTTGGACTCACAAGTCCCTCACTTGTTCTCGCAAGAGCAACACACGCAAACACAATAGCTTGCTGAGGCCACACCTCTACACCGAGCTCCCATAAGAACTTGTCACAACGTGAACCCACAAGTTCGCCTCCTCAAATTCAAAAATGAGAACTTGGTGATATCTACACTTTGATCACCAAAAAACACTCTCACAACAAATGACCCATTGAGGTTAAATAGAGCAATGTAAAGCTCAAGTTTGTGTGAGAAAAAAAAAATAGATTGAGTGGAGGAAAAACTCAAGAAAATCCTTTTTAAAACACAAGAAAAGACTCTCGGTAAATTCTCTTTTGATATGGAATTGAAACTCTAAAAACTTGCATAGAAACTCTGTAGAAGAGATCTTGATAACAGCCTAAAAATCTTGCCCAAAAATCTGGCCAAAAGTCCCTTTTATAGAGGCATTAGAAAACTAGCTGTTGGGGCCAGATTGGCCTGTTGGTCGACCGGTCGGTCGACCGGTCAACGATCATTTTATGACCTTTGGGGTTCCGGTCGACCGTACCCAGTTTTGACCTGTCGATTGACAGCGCGGTCGACCAAGGCTCGAACCAGAGAACTGCTCTCTGGCCGGTCGATCGCTCGGTCGATAGGGGCCAAATTTAGAGAGTAAACTCTCTAGATCGACCAGCCGCTCGGTCGACCGGCCCTCAAGCTAGGGTTGTGTGCACGTTCTGTGCACATCGGTCGACCACCAGATGCCTAGGTCTGGGATATTAAAGGGATTAAAACTTGGTCTTTTAACATCCTATAAAATCCCATAAAATCACATAAAATTCACAAAAATCAGTTCATTGAAATACTTTGAAATTCAAATATATGTGATCTAATATCAACACATATTACAAACAAATTGAACTATTTTTGCGATATAGAAATTCAGCCTTAAACCGGAAACCGTATTTTTCATAAACCAAACTTTGAAATTAAAAACTAATTTCTTTCAAACTTGTATAAATACAAAAACAAGGTATTTAAAACTCATTTATATCATTGTGTTTATGGATATGATCCAATACTTATAAGATGAAATATCCATGTTTTTAACAATAAGCTCTAAATAAAGTTTTGACTTAAACAAAACTTAAACACATGACATAGATACATCAAATAAGTTTTTCTAAACATTTGAACCAACAATGTGTATGAATGAAATCTAAAATACATATAAACCAAATAAACTCATTTTGATGAAATCTATTCATGAAACATAAGGATATCTACTTTGAAGCTCAAAATCAAAACGGTACTTTCTAAAATCAAAACTATTCTTATGAAAACACTATATTAATTTTATGTGCGTGTATATGAGCTTGAGAAATTCATAACTATTTTCTCCTTTATATTTTATCTAAAACACAAAATCTTAAACACTTACAAACTCGACTCATGTCTTGAAAATCTTCTCTTGAAAATCTTCTCTCCTTCTTGACTTGGTCCAAAACTTAATTCAACGAGCTAGACTTCTCTTGAGTACTTGATGCGATTTTGATGCGTGAGCTCTTGAAAATCTTCTTCTCATTCTGGACTTGGTCCAAAACTTAATTCAATGAGCTAGACTCCTCTTGAGTACTTGATGCGATCTTGATGCGCGAGCTCTTAAATCAACACGTGCTAGCTTCAAAACTTAACTTTGAATCTTTTATTGAAGCTAAACACCGACTAAGATCTTGGTTTAATATCTGAAACTAAATGAATACAAAATTATTAGTATTATAACTACATGAGTTGATCATCATCAAAACTAGAGTGATGGGGTTTTGGGCCAAGAATCTCCCCCTTTTTGATGATGATAAAACTCATGGAGTTACATATGCATGGATTAAAGATAAGCTTCATAGAAGCTCTCTCTTAACTCACGCATAGTAAAACAATAAAGATATTTAATGAAAGCATATAAACTAAACACAAATATTTATGCATAAACAACAAATATTAAGCATGCATATATAAACTCTCTAAATTTTTCTCCCCTTTTTTGTCAATTCATCAACAAAAGGGTGAAGACAAATAAATAATAAAGATGTATATGCGATATACATCCATGAAGAGGAGAGACGTTAAGTTAGCTCCCCTTGCATACATACATTACAGTGAGAAGGGATAACTAAACTTTAACCCACATAAGTATAATATATAATGAATAGACGGAGATGTTAAGCTCCCCCTACACATGTGTACCACATAAAGAAGAGAGGTAAAGCTCCTCAATATGTAAAATACGCTCAACATGAATCTATATACAGAGAAGATGTTAAGCACCCTTTACATATAGGCAATATAATCAAATAAATTTTGAAAAATTTTGAAATCACTTTTAAAACAATTTTGAAATTTCTTGAAGTCAACAAAATAAATTATGATACAAATAAAATCAAATTGTAGTTGACAAAACAAAACAAATGTTGACACCACTTGTAGATAAACAAAAATTTTAAAATACCAATAGTAGATTTTGGTACCAATTGAAGGTGAAACATGAAGTACATCTTGATACCAAAGAAATACCAATTGAAATCAATGCATAAGCTTGTAAAGATACCAATTAACATTTAGAGTTAAGTCAAGCTTAGCATAAGCATTTTATGCTAAAAAATGTATGAACATCGTAAAATTAGCACAAGAAAAACATCTATATGTATGTATGATTAGAGCAATATAATATCAATTGAAAGTAAGATGCAAACATATAGAAACAAATATGAGTATACAAAAATAAATTTTCATTAAGATCATGTATAACTCATGACTATCACCCCATCATGCATATGTTTGAATATATATTCAATAAAGGGTATACAAGGCATGATCGCCCATCCAACCGCCCTTTGGTTGGTAGGGTTTTCAAATAAATATGATTTGAAAATATTTTTAACATTTTAAAAATTTTTACCAATTAAAGAATAACGAAACTAGTTTTAAGATAATTTTGAAAATTAGTACGAAATCCTTCAAGTAAGAAATAAAAACAAATATATATCCATGAAACATGTATATCATACAAGAGTTGTCACTCAAAATCTATAAAGTCTAAATATGTGCTCATGAAATAAAATCATGAGTAAATAAAAGTAATGTGAGTGCACAAGAATCATGTGAATAGCATATTCATGAAATAAATCAATAATGCTCAAAACAGATATGAAAATCATCAAAACTAAAATTTTCATAAAAATTAAACAAGCTTCTAGGAATATGTATGTTTTATCGAAACTAAAATTATATATACATATCCCAAACAAAAATGAGTCCATAATTGAATTTTGCATGAAAGCAAGTGACTCAAGAATATACATATATATCTATTAGTTTTACACAAAAATAACATATACCTGAAGCTATACATGTATAATAATATGAAAAATAAGTATAAATGTAAGAATCATTAAAATTAAGTTATACAAGTGCAAATAATGAGTACAAATGATTAATGAAGTACAAACACATAATAATTAAGTGTAACTCATTACTTGTATAGGTATAAACACAAGTTTTAACGAAAATCAAATCTAAACACGTAATCACCACATGAAGCATAAAGCAAACATGATCTTAGGCTAAATGCATGTATTTTTAGAACTAATATATACATAGTAGTTAAAGTAAAGTGAAAACACAAAAGTATGAATCCATATGAACATGAGTGTATCTCAAAGATTATCTATATATATCACATGTCTAATAACATTGCATTTAACATAATGAGCAATAAAATCATAACATGCTAACAATTAATGAAAAAAACATGTAAACAAAATAGGAGTTAGAATGGTTACTAAAACATATGAACCAATTTTTAGGTCTCCAAAATATGATGGTCCCCCCACCAAACATCCTTGATAGCGATGCATTAATTAGGTATATCCATCTAACTCCACATGCATCCACCACTAAGGCTCCAACCCTCTCACGTTTTGTGAGAGCCCGTACCTACATCAAACACAAGAAGTGAGGATTTTGGTACCCATTTCTTTTTGGGTCCATGAGGGTTAGTATTTGAAACCCAAACATTCTTATTAGAAAAATTTAAAGAATTTAATCTATCAAAATAAAATTTTTCTAAATAGCATTTGTGGCTGCAATGTGTACATGTGTACAATCTAGCATGCAAATGTGGAGTGTGAGTATGGTATGCATGTGTATGCTATGAGTTATGTGCATGAATATGTGGAGCTTGTTTCTTTTCAAGTAAGGTTTTCAATTTAGAATGGTTAAATGCAAAAACGCTCGAAATTGAGTTCAAACAATCAATTTTATTTTTCAAGACACGAATCTCATTTTTATCAGAAGAAGGATTATTATTATGAGAGACATGACAATAATTAAAATTATTTTTCTTTTTAGAAATATTTTTTTCTTTTAAAACATTTTTCTTTTTCAAAGAGTTATTTTCCTTTAAAATAGTTTCCTTTTCTTTTGAAATAGAATCAATTTTATTTATTAAAGAATTGTTTCGCTCAAAAGCAACATTCACTTTTGAAGATAAGGAAACATTTTTCTTTTTCAAAAACTCGTTTTCCATCAACAAACTTTTATTTTCTTTTAAAACTAAGTCTTTTTCTTCTTTTAACAAATCATATTTTTGAAAATTTTTTGGACAAAAGATGCAAGTTCATTATAAGGCATGTCAATATCTTTTTCTAACTCGGATTCAGAATTTACCTTAAGGGTGTCATCCCCTTGGACCATGTAGCACATGTTGGAAACATCACTTCCATTATCTGAGTCACTCACCATGTAGTATTGATTTTATTCATTAAGAGAGATAAGAGTATTTCATACTACAAAAGTTGAATCAAAGTTAATAAGTCAAGATAGATATTCATCATTTAGGGTAGACTTTAAAGTATAGATGGCTTTTTCATTAGCCTTTAAATGTTGCCATTTAAATAATATGAATTTTTAATTGTGGCAAAATAAATATGAATCCCTAGGGCTTTTAGGTACATGGACATCTTAACTTTTCAAATTTGGATGTTAAGAATGTCAAATATAGGAGGTGTAATGAAATCCACCTGTGTGTATACAAATATTGTGATTAACTATATGAGGATCTTTAACTCAAGGTTGTTGACCCAAATCAAGAGCACCAAGCTCTGATACCAATTGTAATTTACCTAGAGGGGAAGTGAATAGGTGACATGCTAATCTAATACTCAACAATGCAAAATTAAAACTAATTATGCAAACTAAAAAGTATTACGCAAATACACAAAGTATAATACAAGAGTGAAGCCGAATTCCCGGTGAAGGGCTCTCAAGATTTCTCTAGATTAAGAGTTGAGGTGCCACTATGGCTCTCTTGGTTGAATACAAGTGTTAGCAAACAATCCCAAGCATATAACAATTAAGCACAAATATATCAAGCGTATAAAGAGATAACAATATAAATATGCAAGATATATAAACACAAGTGAGATAGAGATGAGCAATCACAAATATGGGAGAATTGTTTCGAGGCTCGAGCATACTTGCTTTACGTCTCCGCCTTCAACACTATGAAGGATTTTCACTAAAACGATCCTGTAAGATCACTCAGTATCGCAACACCTACAACGAGTTCACAATAGAACTCTTGGACTCATAAGTACCTCACTTGTTCTCGTAAGAACAACACACACAAGCACAATAGCTTGCTAAGGCTGCACCTCTACACCGAGCTCCCATAAGAGCTCGTCATAACGCGAACCCACAAGTTTGCCTCCTCAAATACAAAGATGAAAACGTGGTGATCTCTACACTTTGATCACCAAAAAATACTTTCACAATAAATGATCCTTAGAAGATAAATATAGTAATGAAAAGCTCAAGTTTGTGCGAGAAAACAAGGTAGATTGAGTGGGAAAAAAACTCAAGAAATCTTTTTTTAAACACAAGAGAATACTCTTGGTAAACTCTCTTTTGATATGGAATTAAAAATCTAAAAACTTGCTTAGAAACTCTGTAGAAGAGCTCTAGAAAACAGTCTAAAAAACTGGTCAAAAGTCTCTTTTATAGAGGCATCAGAAAACTAGCCGTTGAAGCCAGATTGGCCTGTCGGTCGACTGGCCACCAGTCAACGGTCATATTTATGACCGTTGGGATTGTTGGAGGATCGCCCGATCGATTGTACCCAGGTTTTGACTTGTCGGTCGACCGAGGCTAGAACTAAAAAGCACTGCTATCTGGTCGGTCGACCGCTCGGTCGACTAGGGACAGATCCAGCGAGTAAACTCTTTGGATCTGTCGATCGCCCAGTCGACCGGCCATCAAGCTAGGACTGTGTGCACGTTCTGTGCACATCAGTCGACCGCTCGGTCGACTGACTTCTGGCTCAGTCGACCGGTCGGTCGACCGCCAGAAGCCCAAGTTTGGGATATTAAAGGGATTAAAACGTGGTCTTTTAACATCCTATAATATCCCATAAAATCACATAAAATTTGCAAAAATCACTTAGTTTATTGAAATATTTTGAAATCTAAAATCAACATATATTATAAACAAGTTGAACTATTTTTGTGATATAAAAATTCAGCCTTAAACTAAAAATCATATTTTTCATAAATTAAACTTTTAAATGGAAAAACAGATTTCTCTCAGACTTGTATAAAGACAAAAATAAGATATTTAAAACTCATTTGAATCATAATGTGTATGGATATGATCTAATACATATAAAATGAAATATTCATGTTTATAACAATAAGCTCTAAACAAAGTTTTAACTTAAATAAAACTTAAACACATGATATGAAAATATCAAATAAGTTTTTCTAAACATTTGAACTAATAATGTGTATGGATGAAATCTAAAATACATATAAACCAAATAAACTCATTTTGATGAAATCTATTCATGAAACATAAGGATATCTACTTTGAAGCTTAAAATCAAAACGATATTATCTAAAATCAAAACCATTCTTATGAAAACACTATATAATTTTTATGTGTGTGTATATGAGCTTAAAAAAATTCACAACTAATTTATCCTTTACATTTTATCTAAAACACAAAATCCTAAACACATACAAACTCGACTCAAGTCATGAAAATCTTCTCTTGAAAATCTTCTTCTCCTTCTTGAGTTGGTCCAAAACTTGATTCAACGAGGTAGACTCCTCTTGAGTACTTGATGCAATCTTGATGCGCGAGCTCTTGAAAATCTTCTCTCAAAATCTTCTTCTCTTTCTTAACTTGGTCCAAAGCTTGATTCAACGAGTTAGACTCCTCTTGAGTACTTGATGCGATCATTATGCGCGAGCTCTTGAATCAACACATGCTAGCTTCAAATTTTGACTTTGAATCTTTCGTTGAAACTAAACACCGAGTAAGATCTTAGTAGAATATTTGAAACCGAATGAACACAAGATTATTACTATAATTACATAAGTTAATCATCATAAAAAGTAGAGTGATGGACTTTTGGGCCCACAACATATATAAGTGTACACATGCATACACCTATATACATACATACATACATACATACATATATATATATACATACATACATATATATATACACACACACACACACACACACACACACACACACACACACACACACACACACACACACACACACTCATATTTATCTACACACATCTACACTCACGTACACACATTCATGCGCACACCCAAGCACACATTACATATAATTATGTACGCTTCATATGATTACACACACTGCATAATACAAATTAAACTACACACATATAATCTACCCACAACTACTACACACATTCTTAACAAAACACACTAACATACAATTAACCCACACACAATATGCAAAATCACAGAGAGAGAGAGAGAGAGAGAGAAAGAGAGAGAGAGGACTCACGGCTAGGGACTGCCATGGGAATGGTGGCACACGGCCAAGGGTGGAGCATGACGACGATCTCCGGCGAAAAGGAAGAGGATGGGGGACTCCGGCGCGGTGACAGATCTCGCTAGTGGAGACTCCAGCCACGAGGAGAGAGGAGGGGAATCTCGGCAGTACAAGGGAGGTGGGATGGAGCTCGGTTGCACGGCCAGTGGGGATTGTGGCTTGGCCTAGGTTGCATGGAGATAGAAAGAGGGAACTCCGTGCTGGTGTGGGAGGCTGCCATGGCGAGGGTTTGAGGTGCAGTGGTACGACCTGGTGAGGGTGTGCGACTCCGGGGAGTTGGAGGGAGCAGGTGCTCTCAGCTGTGGGAAGCAGGAAAGGCGCGCACGGTGGCTTGGTGGCACTGTGGGGCTCGGCCATGGGGAGCCTGGAGTGGGTGCGAGGGGAGAGGAGATGCGCTCACAAGGGGATCTCAGGTGGGAGAGGAAGCTCAGCCTAGGTTGGTGCGAGTGAAGGTGGTGACGCATAAAGGATGTGTTGCAGCGCGGTGTGTGCTAGCCTGGGGTTGCGCAGAGGTTGGAGAGGGAGATGGGCAACCCGGGCTTGGCCTGGATAGGTAGGGGTCCGGTATGGTAGGATGGGAGATGGCAGCCATGGGAGCTGAAGTTTAGGCTTAGGGTTAGGTTTAGGATTAGGGTTAGGGTAGAATTAGAAGATGCTTTTATAGGGTATGAATTGGGTTATTTGGTTTCGGGTTTGGGTTATAGGCTACTGGGTTTGGTTTTGGGTAGTGGGCTATAAGATATGGGTTAATGGGTAATGGGTTTGAGATAAATGGGTAAATGGGTTGAATCATGGGGTAATGGATATATGAGAATGAATCAAAGAGGATAATAATAATACTAACGCAATATTAATAATAACATTAATAATTAATAAACATAACAACAAAAATATTAGCAACAATAGAAATAATAATTATTAAAAACAATAACAATGACAATAGTAATAGTATTTAATCATAGCAATATTAATAATAAGCACTATTAATAATTATCAATAACTATAATAATTAATAACAACAACAATAATAATAGGTTATAAATCAAGTTAATTAATAATAATAAATAAAATAAAAATTATAGCAAAATTAATAAGTATTAAAAAAAATTAAAATACCGTATTACTAATTAAGGATATTACAATAAATCTCAATAAAATCTGAATTAAATCTCTTTTCAATCAGCATAAAAAGCTCAAGAGAACATAAAAGAAAACATCTGATCAAATTAAAACAGAAGAAGAAAGATATTGCAGATTGGTCGGGTTTGGGTTTAAATCATAAAACCAAAATCGAATAATATCTAAACTCAATAAATAGAGTGGTCCAAAAGCCCCATGAGAAAACTAAAGTTTTCCTTTTTCAAATCAATAAATCCAGCAAGATAATGCTATCTGCACTTAGACTTGTTGTCACCCTTCCTTTCTTACTAATATTGAGACGTTGGATATTGAAGATGACGAGATTTACAAGTCATGAAGTGTGTAAACTTATTTTGCTAGCAAT
The DNA here is from genome assembly GCA_038442645.1 of Agave tequilana. Classification (NCBI taxonomy): domain Eukaryota; kingdom Viridiplantae; phylum Streptophyta; class Magnoliopsida; order Asparagales; family Asparagaceae; genus Agave; species Agave tequilana. The sequence goes on from JAVJIF010004715.1 coordinate 153,351, forward strand.
TTTCTTTATTTTAATTAATAAAGTGATGTTATTTTGAGCCAAAATTTGATACAAATATACTTGTTTTACTTTTTTTCTCCCGATGGATGTACATGCAGTTTAATCATATTTATAATGTTTGGATATTTATAATGAAATAAAATTAAATATGAAAACAAACCGATGTGAGAGTCCGATAGATTTAGATCATGATGATGTTTAAATTTATGAAAATCTTAAAATTAATTATAACTCGGGTCATATATAGTGACCCGCTCATACCTCTCCTTACCCGAATTACCCGATCCGACCCAAACCGAACAGACGTGAAAACACGTGAGCAGGGTTTGGGTTGAGTAGTTTGCTTATCCATTAGATTTCGTGTGGGTTGACCGGGGACCATACCGGGTTTCAAATTTTAGGTTTGGGTATAGAATCGCTTCTAAACCCGGTCAGTTCGACCCATTTGACACCCCTACACTGTTCCATCTTTAACATCAACGATAAAGAATTCAATATCCACACGTCAAAAGAGTCCCACAGCTACCTTTCATGGGGGCCATGGTACGTCAACTCCAGCAAAGCTCAAGGAAGCCAAAAAATCCTGCAAGAACGTATTATTGAAATCGAGAAGGAGAGAGGTCACCATTTGCCAACCTACCAATATGAACATGAAGAAGAAATACATAGCTAGCTGAGCTCCCTCTCCTCTCGAGCCTTTGCTTGCCTCATCCCACTTCACAACAAAAAGATCAGCACAAGACTCTGATGAGTAGGGATGGCCAGCGGGGCGGGTCGACCCGTTTCGACCCGCCCCGCCCCGCCCTGTGCGACCCGTTTGAGTCGCACAGGGCGGGTTGCGGGTCAACCCGGACCCGCCCCGTTTAGGGGCGGGTCAACCCGAGTTGACCCGTCCCGTTTAAACGGGACGGGTCAGATTCGTCCCGTGACGAATCACGGGACGAATCGGGTCGGGGAAAATTTTCCCCGACCCCTCTTCTTTCTTTTTTTTTTTTTTAAGTCCTATATTATTATATATGTGAGAGGGGAAAATTAGTTTCGGACCCCTATTTTATGTTTTTATTTTTTTTAAACCCTCAAAAACTTAAAAAATTACCTATCATGGAAATTTTGAAATTTTTAAAAATAAAATAATAATAAAAGGCGAGACGGGTCTAACCGTCTCGGCAAATCGACCCGATTCGTTACCCCGATTCTTGATCCGTCTCGTTTAGATTCGTGACGAGACGGGTCCAACCCGTCTCGTCATGAATTCGTTGGCCAGACGGGACGAATCAACCCGATTCATCCCGTTGGCCACCCCTACTGATGAGGTTGCTGACTTTATCGAGCCAGAGAGAAAACACTCTGCAGAGAGAGAGAGAGAGAGAGAGAGAGAGAGCACAAGGGACTGGGCTCAAAGGTCGTCCTTGTCGTTTCTAATGGTGGCCCGGCACTGACCCTCGTGGGTTGCTGTGCGCATCATGGGCGTGAAAAGTTCTGTTTTGTTTTGTTTTTTCTTTCTTCTGAGAAGAAGGCATGGGTGTGAAAAGACAGACTCACGCAGGCATAATATTAGATTTACGGTGATGAATTTGAGAGCTTCATAAAGCTCATGTGAGAGAGAGTGCTGCTAGGTGTTGAGTGTTGCGTTATTTGCCTGTCTTGATCTAAAAATCTTTGAAGATATCTTTTTTATGTGATGTGAGCAGTCCTAGTGTTGTCATTTCAGTCTGAAAATGGAGAAGGTTGGTCTGGGGTTGTCATTTTGTGTTTGACGTGGAGGAGATTTATCAACAACAGTGAGTGAGTCCACAAAGCAAGAGCCACTCTTTATTTGAGATTAGTCCTTTTCTTTTAGGGGCTGTTTGATTACGGGTCTGTTTGGTTAAGGGTGGAAGTGAGGAAGTGAGGAAGTGGTAATAATTCCCTTTAGAATTTAGGAATTGGTTAATAAGTTTTCCGGTGTTTGAATGTTATTGAGAAGTGTGGTTTGAAAAATATTTTGTCTTTTCTGGTGTTTGGATGGTAATATAAAAGTGAAAGTGGAAAAGTTGACCGTAAAATAATATTAAAATAAAAATTAATTAAGAAAAATAAAAAATGGACTGTGAGTAGAATGCAAGTGAGATTTACATGATCAAAAAATTAACTGTCTTGTACTGCAACTTATTACAAATGAGATTTACATGACCACAAAATTAACTGTAGCACTCTGGAAGTGAGGAAATGATTGTGTAAAAGAGAAAAGAGAAAAGAAAAAGGGGTTTTCTTATTTTCTTTTTCTGGTGTTTGGATAGATAGGGAAGTGAGCAATTATACTTTCCTATTTACTTACTTCCCCCCACTTCCTTGCAACCAAAGAAATATGAAAACATAATTGCTCACTTTTCTATCTATTCAAATATCAAAAAGGAAAATAAGAAAAAAAAAATTTCTTTTCTCTTTTACACAATCATTTTCTCACTTTCAGAGTGTTAGAGTTAATTTTATGGTCAGGTAAATCTCATTTGTAATAAGTTGTAGCACAAAATAGTTAATTTTTTGATCATGTAAATCTCACTTGCATTCTAATTACAGTCCATTTTTTATTTTTCTTAATTAATTTTTATTTTAATATTATTTTACGGTCAACTTTGTGGTCAACTTTTCCACTTCCACTTTCACATTACCATTCAAATACCGGAAAAGACAAAACATTTTTCAAACCACACTTCCCAACAACATCCAATCACCGAAAACTTACTAACCAATTCTCAAGTTCCAAAGGGAATTATTGTCACTTCCTCACTTCCTCACTTCTACCCTTAACTAAACATGCCCTTAAGGTCTGTTTGTCTCGGTCACAAAAAATTAAAAAAGATAGGGAGCTCTATATTGATAAATTTCACGCGAATTTCAAATCTTGAATCCAATCAGTATCAGAATTCTCAGTGTTTTCAGCTTATTTTATAAAAAAGTCATTTAGAGAGAATTTGGAGGGCTCATGTGCACTCTTTGTGAGCCCTACCTCTCGACTTGTAAGTTATAAATTCGAGTCAAACAAGTATGTAATTAGTAGACCGAACTATTTGGCTTGTTTATTAGTCAAATTGATTACTGGTGTGAAACTCGACCTTTTAACCCGCACACCATGTTTATTAACTTGATTGTTTATTATAATTATCTAACAACTAATAATTGATATACCAACTAACTGACATAAACGTGAGCAATACGAATAATTGATACTGAAGTTCTCAATTACAGCAAGCAATCTTACAAAATAATCCTTGAATCTGTAAGGTGTGAACAACAAAATTTTTATTAATGACAGACTGCGTGCAAACTATTGAAATAAGTTGTATTCAAAAACTCTCATATGTAAGTTCTAAACCTACACAATTAAAGACAACTTTACAAAGCTCAAACTTGAACAAGACTCATGTATGGTGTAAAACCTCGCACCTTAATAAAAGAAAACTAAAACAAAACAAAATAAAAAGCAGAAGAAACAACAATAATTGAAAAATCTTTAAAGTTTTACAAGAGAAAGGAGACTAACGAAAAAGAGAGAAAATTCAAGCTAATCAATATAATCGATCATGAAAAAAAGGAAACCAAAGCTGAATTCAAATTCGATAAGTTATTAGGGTTAGATTCTCATAAGGATCCTAACTCGTTTAATGTGTTTGAATATGCAGGTGGATTCTATAAATTTTTAATGAATCTATACGGGATATTGACCCAACTCCAGCTCGTTGCCACCTCCACCAACAAGGTTACATAGGGTCCGTTTGGTTATCGTAATTGGTCTTAATTCATAAGTCATAATTCGTAAACTCTTTTATGATTGTAAATGAGTTACATGCATGTAAGTTTTACAATATCTAATTGGTAATGAAAGCTATAAGTGTGAAAGTGTATTGTATCTTACAGCGTTTGGTTGTCGTAATGTGTAAGTCGTAAGTGAAAAAGTTGACCATAAAATTAACTATTTAATGATTTAAAAAATTAAATATCACAAATAATTATTAAAAATATTAAAAAAATAAAATTAATGTAAAAATAATACAAATTTGCATGACTATAAAATTAACTCAGCGGATAGAAACATGGGTCCGAGATATTGATCCAACTCAAAATAGACGAACGAGATTGGGCCAAATCAGGTCCAAACTGTCGGATCAAGCTGGACGCAGGCCAGGTCCAAATAGTCCAAGTAATAAAGCCCACTACGTTTGGTTATGTGGGCTTTCTCTATCCGATTCTTCAACCCGATCAACATTTAACCCGGCCCGTCCAATTTGCCGCGCTTCAGGCTTAGGGTTTCTATAAAACTTTTTTCTCCTACCGCTGCAGGGTACTACAGCTGAGAAAGAGCGGCAGCCATGGTTCTCAAGTGAGTTTCTATCCTTTTTGTTAATCAATTATGCAGCTCGAGTTTGATTGTAGAGTTGATTTGAAATTTGTTTCTTGTACTTTATGATTCTGATTTTAGATTTTAGTCTTGACTGCCCAAATGAAAGCAGTCTTTTGTTTTCTCCTTGTGATTTATGTTTCGTATTTATTGTATCTTTTGGTTTTAAATTTTGAGTGAAAGAAGAGAGCAGGATCAATAATTTTAGAACCAGATCGCTCAGTCATTATGGTCAATTACTACTAATTTCGGAAATAGCGTGAATTTACTTTCATTGTTTGAAGTGATCTGGATACGGTGAATAGATGATCATATCTTCTCAAACAAATGATTTTCCCCACCCTTTGGTTGAAAAAAAAACAAAGTTCTCTGCAAAATTTTGGTAATTGAGGAGCAAACGCGAAAAAAGTTCGATCTGCAACATAAGTATAATAGCTCTCTCATATTGGCAAAAAGGTATAAACTGTTGGATTAATATAAATTGTAGCCAACTATAAATTGATTTCTTGGATAATAAAGCTAGAATTTGCTAGTAAGAACTGAGGCTACTGGAAGCACTTGAAATGCATATGAAAAATATGGAAGCGGGAAAAGAATTCATTGATAGATGAAAACAAATAAGAAATGATACCAAATGTTTGAATAGAAAAAGATATATGGGTGTCAGTTGGATTGAGTTGCCCAGGTTGAACATTTCCAATGGGACATTTTTTTTGAAATAATTCTATTTAAAAAAATATTTTAAAAAAAGAATCCTCCTAAAATTATTTAGCAAAACCGACCTCCACGCCACATCGCGCCACGTCGGCCAACAGTCGAGTGGTTGTGCCAGCGTGGCCTGCTGTAGTGGCCAATTTTTGACCCACACCAGGATCAAGATATGTGTCCCCCTCCATCAGAACCTTTCGAGGACGTCAACAATAAAAGCTATCTGAGCATTTCCCCCGAGCATCTCCTCGCAGAACATTATTCGTTTATTCTCGAGATCGTTCCTCCTCCCGAGGAATAGATTGCCCCGAGGATACTCTCTCCCGAGGACATCATCGACCGAGACTAGTTCTTCCGTCCTGAGTACGGCAACCACTACAACCAACTCCATCGATTTTCGCCTACATTTATGGAGCCTTTTCGGCGCTAGATCATGCCACGTTTCACACGTTACAACGACTCTTACTCCACTGCGGACTGTTACATAAAGTGGCACTAAATGCTCCTGTAAACAAGGGTAGAATCTCAGCCGTTATGAGGGAATCACAAAGCGCAGATCATGCGGTTATTGAAATCCGCATGACCTGCACTGCCAATGAAAACTCCCGGGTATATATACGCCGGGAGATGGACAAGAAACGGAGGAAGGCGACAACCAAGAGAAGAAAAGAAAGAAATTCATAATCAGACTTCCCACTGAGTAGAGAAAATAGCCTTCTCTTAGTCAAATTTCACTGTATCATGAGGCAATCTTAGAGTTTTAGCTCTGTTAAGTTCACTGTAATCCTTTGCAAATAGTGAATTCTCTTTCCCGTCCCGTGGTTTTTCCCTCATTGGGTTTTCACGTAAAAACTTGTGTCTTTGTGTTTTTTTTGCTCTCTTAAATCTAGGTTACAAATTGAAGTATAGATAAATTCTTTTTAAGAATTTACCCTTACATTTTTGGTGCTTCGATTGAGAGCTCAGTCCCTACACTTAAGATTTCTCCCCGTTTAACCTTCCTCAAACAACCTCTTTCAGATCGGCGATGGCCCCATGCAAGCGAGTTACCGCTAGCACTACCTCCGAGGGCAAGGTCAAAGCAATTACCAGGAGCATGACCTCCAAACTGATCAACAATTAGCCACTCGCAGAGGGCACTGTCTCCATCTCATCACAGGAACTGACCACCAACTCCCAACCTTCTCAACAGTAAGAAGATCAGCTCTTTTAGATGCTCCGAGAGATGAAAAAGTAGATGAAAGAACAACAACTACAGTCAATGTTCTAAAAAGCGTTTCAGTACGCGCGCGGTTCGAGAGCACATAATGCTTAAACGGTTTTAAAAGGTGATTAAACGGATTACATGTTTTATTATTATTTTAATATATAATAATATTATAATACTTAAAACATGCAAAAATGAATTCTATAAACTCCCAAAAAAGTATAAAAGATATAGCAAACATAACTTGAAAAACTAAATTGCAAGTACTAAGAGAAATTTAAAAAGTAATGTCAATCAATTCAAAATACATCAATATATCTCCACCTCCAACAACTATAGTTAAAAATGCTTTTTAAATGAAGAAATATATATATATCTTTCAAAAAGCAACATACTTTCAAAAACTTTAGTTCACTGCTATATGTAACTGTAAGCCCTGTTTTAAATATCGGCCGATACGGCCGAGATATCGTCCGGTATCTCCTTTTTTACCTGCTGCCGATATGATATGGGGAAATCGTTCGCCATATCGTTTGCAGCAAAAAACGGCCGATATTTGAAATATCGGCCGATAAATTGCCCGATATTGGCCGATAAATCGTCCGATATATCACCCGATATGAAATAATTTATTTATTGCATGACTGCATGCAAATGTACATTATTTTTTATTGTCTTTGCAAGCATATTACATCATTTTTATTAGGTAGATGATATGTATGACTCTAAATAACTCTTAATTATCAATATTTCATTATATATAGTGTCCAATATAAACGCCAAATATGCGCGCGTATCCCCGATATCTCCCCTGATATCCGATATCCGATATGAAAACCCCCCATCCGATACGATTCCGATATCCGATATTTAGAACCTTGACTGTAAGTAATGTGCAACTCTATCCTCCTCTCGCTTGAGGCACTCCTTAGCATATTAAAAGAAACAAAGACCATTTGTAAGAACCTGGGTAAAATATGTGCACGCGAGAGGAAAGAGAGCTGACCAGGAGGAGGTTGCCGTCGACGCAGGGAGAGGTCGTCGTCGACGCTTTGATGATGACCAGAGAGCTGATCGCTGGGGGAGGTCTTTATCGACAAAGAGGGAGGTCGCGGTGGGAGGATCAACCGCAAGGGGAGGTCGCGTCGAAGGGGAGTTCGCCATAGGAGGATCAACACTTTGGGGCCGTTTGTTTCGCGTAAAAGTCCGTAATTCGTAAATGACTTACAACCCAGTTACAACTACGGCGTTTGTTTGGACCGTAATTCGTAAAAGACTAACACAACCCAATTACCCCTCACTTGCAACCCAATTACCACTCACTTACAGCCCAGTTACAGTTAATTTTGTGGTCATGCAAATTTCTATTATTTTTTATGTTAATATTAAATTTTTTTAATATTTAGCATTTTTAATATTTATTTGCAATATTAAAACTTTTTAAATCACCAAATAGTTAATTTTGTGATCAACTTTTTCACTTACGACTTACACATTACGACAATCAAACACCGTAAAGCACAATACACTTTTTCACTTACAACTTTATATTACCAACCAAACACCATAAAGCTTACATGCATGTAACTCATTTACAACTGTAAAAGACTTTACCAATTACAACTTACGAATTACGGCCAATTACGACAACCAAACAGACCCTTTGTGAACTTCTTCATCGTCGAGCTTCGGGAGCCCTTATTTCCCAGGAGGATCGTCGCTGCCGTGAACTTCGGGAGCTTCAGATAATGGCTTCGGGAGCTTCGTCATCTCGTCGCCATGAGCATCGAGAGCTTCTTCGTGAGATTCAGGAACTTCGTCGTCGTCGCCGCAGGAGGATCGAGGATGCAAATAAATATAGGGCTTGCGAGTCCTAATTCTCCAACACGTGACAATTTATATCCTTAATTATTGGATCGGATTTGAGTTCAGTTAGCTTAATGGGTTCGAAATTCAAATCCATTTAGAAAATTAACGTTTAAACTGACGCTAGTTAATCATCGATTAGACGCTTAATCATCGCTTAAGCGAATTAATCGACTGGTCGAGTAATCCGACCGCTTTCTTCAAGTTCTGTTCGGTTTCAGGCCGAAAATATTTAAGCGGGCGATTAATCGGCCGCTTAAACCTTTTTTTAGAACACTAACTACAGTCGAATCATCAAGCGGGCATAGATGACGCTCGATCGTGACATCCTTCGCGAACAAGAAGAACTGAAGTAACTCAATCAACAGCTACAGGCTCAAGTCGTCGCCCTCCAAAACAACTCCGTGCGAAGGCAACACCGAGGACGGGGGTCCCCGAATATCCATACCCTCAATGACCTGATCCAGAAGTGGATCGTGGAGGCCAAATTGCCTCAGCACTTGATCCCGACCACCCATCTCCATGACTTCCCGCTTGTCAAAGATATCCAAGAATGTGAACTTCTTAGGAAATTCTCGACTCCCACCTTCGACAGCTGCACCGGAGCGAGTGATTCAATTCAACACATCTGGCGTTTTCAAGACAAGATGATACTCTACTCCCGTAATGATCTGGTAATGTGCCTTTCCTTTCCAGTCTAAGGGGCGCAACATCAGAGTGGTTCTACTCCCTACCATCCTGATTTCTTAACAACTTCACAGAGGTCACCAAGGCCTTCCTCACACAATATGCTACTCACTAAGAAGCCAAGAGGAGTGGCCGTCACCTCCTCTCCGTCAAAATGAGGCCAAGAGATGGTGTCAAATCCTACATCAATTTCTTCCAGAGCCAGCTCACCAAGATCTCCAATTGCGGTGAGGAGGTATCTGTGCTCGCGTTTATCAGCGGGCTGCAGGTCATTCACCCTTTGTATAAACACCTCTTGAAGCACGTCGCCAAGATGAGTGAGGTTCTGTCCCGAGCAAAACTTTACATCCAGTTAGAGGAGGCGATTAAGGCTTTCTTTAACAACTCCGCAAAGCCTAGTGATGACAGAATGAAATCAAAGTCTGTTCGCGAAGCTCCGACCACGCTCCAAATCGACATCGGGGGCAGCCTCCTTACAAGAAGCAGTCGCTCTCTATACTTTCGTCAAGTCCAATCCAGAGCTACAGGCTTACATAGCGATTCATTCCATTGAAATTTTTGATCAACGAAGTATTCAACACCTTCAAAGATCAACCTTGGGTCAGACGCCCAAAGTCGATCCAGCCCAATCCTTCACTGCCCGGGTCGGAGGAGTATTGCTCCTACCACGAGTGCAACGGGCACCAAACTATCCACTGTTGGGCCCTCCGAAGATACTTGGGGGAGCTCACCCAGTAAGGCTTCCTCAAGGAGTATATCCTCACTCCTGAGGCGATTTCTCGGCAACCAAACACAGAGTCTTCCCGGGAGCAAAATGTGACTGCCTAGTATAAGACGATCGACTGGCTTCCCGACTTTCATGCAAACAGAGTACACTCTTCTAAATCTTTCCTTTACGTATTATATTCATGAGAATAAGTAGCTACTTAATTCTTTATATTTTGCAGAGCAACCTTCCATCCATACGTCCCAATGATGGGATTTTCCCCCACTCAGAGGCTGCAAATAAACTCCCCGTGGATGGGGAGTGCCCCACACGGAAGCGGTTTCGACATACATCCAATCACAACCCGATGATGAGATTTTCTTTACTCAGAGGCTGCCAATAAAACCCCTGTGGATGGGGTGTGCCCCACATGGAGGCGGTTCTGACATCCGTTCGCCCCGTGATATGATTTCCCCCACGTGGAGGCTGACAGGCGATTCTCCGCTGCTAGGATGTACCCCCACTCGGAGGATCACGTTTGTACACTCCTAGACAGAATGTGCTCTTGCGTGAAAGTGTTAACACAAACTTGATGTTATCCATTTATAGACCCCGATGATGGGATTTCTCCCACTCGAAGGTCGTGGATGGGGTGTGCCCCACACGGAGGCGGTTCTGACATCCATCCACCTGGATGATGGGATTTCCCCCACTCGGATGCTGACATGCCATTCTCTGTGCTGGGTTATCTCCCCACTCGGAAGATCGTGTCTGTACACTCCTAAACGGGATGTGCTCCGCGTGAAAATGTTAACGCAGACATGCCTACGGGCCTTTCTCGGTCTTCTTACAGAAACCAAAACCCTCCGTCGTGGGATTTCCCCCACTTAGAGGCTCGTGCTGCTACATGGATTTCTCTTTCTCAGAATGTACGATCTTTCGATGATGGGATGTGCCCCTCGGAGGATCGCGTCGTACATTCCTAGACGGGATGTGTCCCTACATGGAAGTGTTAACGCAGACATGCCTACGAGTCTTTCTCGGTGGTCTAACGGGAGCCTAAATCATCTGTTGTGGGATTTTTCCCACTCGGAGTCTCCCACTTTGCTATAGGGATGTGCCCCTATCAGAGCGCCTGTCTGTTCTGCTGATGGGATGTGCCCCCACTCGAACAGGCAAGCCTACGAGCTCCCCTCATGTGAACCCACCGGTGGATGAATCCCCGGTAGTTTTTCTCTATCAGGTCCTTCCATATTCCGATGCTGGGATGTGCCCCCACTAGGGAGACAGCTCCGTTGACGGAATATCCCCCGCACAAGAGGACAACTCCGCGGGCTTGCTCCCACGTTGGAGGTACTAGATCGTCGGTCGGGTAGGGGCCCCTACTCGGGATAGACACATTCAATTTGTTGATGAGATTTCCCCCACCTCAGACAAATTTTTGCAGGTATCACCAGACTATGACGATATGCGAGGTCAGGTATATCTAAGGGTTTCATTGTTTGGAATATCCCCTCAACGTACTAATCTGGTGTAGTCATACGTCCAATATTTCTCTCAAAGAGCGCGACAAGAATGATCTCCTGATAACGAGGACCTTAGGTATAATTTAAAGTTTGACTATTTTCTGCGGCCTTTCTGTCTTAAGAGTGGGATTTCCTCCACTCGGAAGCAGAACCCTGATCCTCCACTGATGGAATTTGCCCCACTTGGAGAATCGTGTTTGTACACTCCTAGACGAGATGTGTCTCTGCATGGAAATGTTAACACAAATGGCCTATGTGCTTTTCTCGGTCTTCCTGTGGGAACCGAGAACCTTCGTGGCGGGATCTCCCCTGATCGGAGACCGGACTCTGCCGCAGGGATTTTTCCCCTCTCAGAAGTTTGGTTTCGTAGCTCCTTGGCGGGATGTGCCCCCGCTCGAAAGCGAACACGAATCCAACTCTGTTGTAGAAATTTCCCTTCTCGGAGGTTCAATCCACAGCTGGGACTTCCCCCGCTTGGAGATGATACTTACAAGTACCGCTGTGGGATAAACAACCACTCGGAAACTACATGCCAAATCAATCTCTGACATCTCAGTAAAAATAATTCTCCTCGAGCAGACACCCAATTCAAACAAAAACAAACACAAGGCAAGATCTAGAGAAACACTTTCATTCCAGAATATTTTCGATTACATTCATTCAAATACATACTCGGTTACATTTAACAAGAGTGACACGAGGTCTATTACATATTTGTGATTACTTTTTTGAAAAGAAATACAGATAATTCGATCCTAGTTCAGACTCACCAACCAAGCCCTGAATAGCTCCCAAGCAAACAATCGACCACCACAGGGAGGGCGATGATGTCTACGAATCCCAGGAAAACGCCAGAACAAAAAATCACGCCTCAAATTACAGATGAAGCCTGCAAGGACTCCGTAGATGAACTCGGAGCGAAGGTGGACGAGGCGACTCCAGCAAAAATCCTGAGGAATACCCTATACCATTTCTTTTGTTGCTAGCCACGAGGAAAAAGCTTTTACCGGCAAAGAAACGACAGTCAACAGAGGTACAGACAGCCAGACAGGAGATCAGACCCATCGTTAACCACGCCTTCCGCTCTTGCTTCCTACACGTTATAAGAAAAAGAGGCCATGAGCCCTAACTCTAGTTCAGCCCGATCTGATCAAGGATCAGACCGACCAACCAGGCAGAAGCAAGAATCCTACTTTCCTTTCCTCATAGCCAGACCTTATCTTGAAAATCGAGGTTACGAGACAAGGTCGTCACAAAGACCGAGGTTACGAGATAGAGGCCGATGTTAAGTGTCCGCCGTCTCCATCATTCCATCCTTCCTCCATCGAGTGATGAAAAACAACGCTACAATCTTCTAAAGCTAGAAAAATAGTAGGCAAAAGAGTTCTTGAGAAAATGGACCTCCCACTTTCAGGATCTTCTCTCTTTATAGGTGCGGAAATCAAACCGGCTTGGATTCAAATTTTCAATTACATCTGAAGAGTCAGTTTATATTCTAGATTTTTCGGCATGTCAAATCAACCAGATACGATCTGATCCTGCCACATGATCTCATCCATAATGAAGTCAAAATTTGGGTCATTAATTAGTCAGCCGTCTTCACCATTTTTCAAGAGGTCTCAGAATGCAAAGAAATATTTTTGATCAGACCCTTCAGATTACAAGCGACGCCTCAATTTTCTGAGCCAGGGCCTTATCAGTCTGCTCCACTCTTTCATTGCAAGTTGGAGAAAGAGGTAGCGTAGGGGCATTTGTAGTGGTCAATTTGTGACCCGCATTAGGATCAAGACACGTGTCTCCCTCCATCAGAACCTCCGGATGACATCAACAATAAAACCCTCTGAGCATCTCCTCGCAGAACATTATTCGGTTATTCTCGAGACCGTTCCTCTTTCCGAGGAATCGATTGTCCCGAGGATACTCTTCCTACCGAGACCAGTTCTTCCATCCTGAGTAGGGTGGCTACTGCAACCAAATCCATCCATTTTTGCCTACATTTATGGTGACCTTTTCGGTGCCAGATCATCCCATGTTTCATATGTTATAACGACTCCTACTCCAGTGCGGACTGTTACAGAAAGTGGCATAATCGCTCTAGCAATCAAGGGCAGAATCCTAGTCGTTACGAGAGAATCGCAATGTGCAAATCATGCGGTTATTGAAACCTACATGACCCGCACTGCCAATGAAAGCTCCTCGAGTATATAAATGCTGGGATATTGACAAGAAACGGAGGAAGTGAAAACCAGGAGAAGAAATAAAGAAATCCACAATCAGACTTCTCATTGAGTATAAAAAATATCCTTCTCCTAGTCAAGCTTCACTGTAACCTGTGGCAATCTCAAAGTTTTAGCTTTGTTAAGTTCACTGTAATCTTTTGCAAATAGTGAATTCTGTCTTCCTTTCATTGTTGTTTTTCTCAAATTGGGTTTTCATGTAAAGTCCTATATCTTTGTGTTGTTTTTGTGCTCTCTTAGATCCGGTTACAAATTGAAGTATAGATAAATTCTTTCTAAGAATTTACCCCTGCACGTGCCAGGTCGGCGGAGGGGTTTTTCAAAACTACGGTGTTGGGAACACTGTAGTTTTGAAACAATGTCTCAGAACTATGAAAAAAACACTAGGTGTTGGGAACACCGTAGTTTTGGATGCTTCTCAAAAAACTTCAATGTTTCCAACACCGGAATTTTTGAGGACAAAACCAAACACTACGGTGTTGGGAAAACCAGAGTTACATGAATACCCGCATACAACAGCAACTGCCTGCTTTTAATGAATATTACACTGTCATACCACAATTTCATATCTCAAAATTCATATCACAAAATTCATATCACAATTTCATATCTCAAAATTCTTATCACAAAATTCATATCACAATTTCATATATATCACAATTGCATCGCAACATTCATATCTCAAAATTCATATCACAATTTCACATCTCAAATTCATATCACATTCATATCACAAACTCCATATCATGTATCACGTATCATATATCAGAATAATACAAGTAGCATAAATCAAGATAACACATGAGCTAATGCACTTCTAATTTCTCTACGCCCTTAGCCTCTTCCACATCCACGACCACGTGCAGGGGTAGTCTGAGAATCTACTTTTGTCTATGATGATTCAACAACCGGCTAAGAAGGTCCTGTCTCGTCTTATACCGCCTCGCTCTCTGTTGGCGGTGGATGTCGGGTATAAACTATTACCTCCCTTGGCGGACCTGTTGTGCATGCATATCTGCTCCTCTCTACCATCCGCTTGATGAATGTGCTCAACCTTCAGAGCATACCCACCCTCTGAGTCTCGTCCGCCAAAGCCTCCTCCACCATGGTCCACCTAGTCATATATCCTTCAACCTGTATCATGCATTATAAGAAAATCATATCAATATATCACACATGTAACTTTTTATGAGAATCTAGTTAAAGATATTATCAACTTCCGCTCATATACAACAGTAGGCTGATAAGCAATCGGCGGAAGAACGCTCCTGCTAATCCAGCATTGAGTAATATCCCAATGCCACCTTATGTATTCTCTGTGTAGTGTGATGGGACGTCTCTCGTTTTGAACTTGATTGGCTCGATCAGCCCATTGGTCAATAAGAACAAAGTGCGCTCCCCAATCACGCTGACGCTTGCGTTCTATCCGAGGCAACTGCTCGACGGGTTTTGGGATATGATGATGGAAGCCAAACTGACGGAGAATTGGTCTGGAGCATGCATCTCCACAATCTGAAAACAAATCAGTGGAGTCATGGCTCGCAGATCTGAGACCTTTCTCTACAAAGTTGAGCTAATATTAGTAGAATATCATTAGGGTATGGCTCTCAAACAATGGCAGAACGGTCCAGGATATCAAGCTTCTTTCTATAAAACTGTTGCTGTGGAGATAGATCCTAAGTCCTGTCGACATTTTATCTGCACCGTACCATACGTTTAAAACCAAAGAGTATATCCGGATAAGAATTATTTATTTGAATGTATTAATTGTACTTGCATCCAAGTGGTAGCTGACCACCTAGCTGAACGATTCGTCTAAGGGATGGCCGACCAACAGAGAGTTTTTCCCAACACCATAATTGATGAAACAAAGTGATTATATGTTAAATCAATTTCATATACATTAAATCAATTATATAAACAGAATTGAATAGTTTTTCCAGAGTACTGTAAAAGTGTACTGTGTCCGCTAAACTGTGAAGTTCACATCATAGAAACTTTATACAGACCTGTACAAAATAGCTAGCATCGCACTACTCCAAGAAAGCACGACAGACATCAAAGTCCTCCAACAGAAGTAACCATCTAAGATATATCTTGTTAGTGGAGTAATCCAGAAATAACTGAGTGCCGATCAAATGAAGAATATAAGAATGTATATGCTGCCGAGCCTGCTCTTCTGTAACTAAAACCACTGAGAACTCCTCACGTAGCCACGACAACTTCACTTGTCCACCCTGCATAGCCGTCGGGGAAGGCACCACGCCGAACAATCTCTCACACTCACTGGCCTAATTCCTCTCATCCGTCCCTGTAACAGGTGCACCATCTATGCGTAGCTCTAGAAGGACTGCCACATCCTGCAATGTGACAGTAATCTCTCCCTCTCGTAGATGAAATGTGAATGTCTTGGGCCTCCATCTCTCTATCAGAGCCGTAAGTAATGGCCTATCTAGTCTCACTCACCTCAACTGATAAGGAATCAAGAATCCGGCACGTTTGACATACTCGATGACATTGTCATCTAGCGGCTGTTTGGTTAGGGGTGGAAGTTGTAATAGTTATTTTTGGAACCTGAGAATTAGTTATTAAGTTTTTCGGTGTTTGGATATTGTTGGGAAGTGTGGTTTGAAAAATGTCATGTCTTTTTCAGTATTTGGACGGTAATATGGAAGTGAAAGTGAAAAAGTTGACCACAAAGTTGACTGCAAAATAATATTAAAATAAAAATATTAATTAAGAAAAATTAAAACTTGGTTTGTAATTAGAATACAAGTGAGATATACATGATCACAAAATTAACTGTTTTAAGCTACAACTTATTATAAATGAGATTATATGACCACAAAATTAACTGTAGCACCCTGGAAGTGAGAAAATGATTGTGTAAAATAGAAAAGACAAAAGACAAAAGACAAAAGGGTTTTGTCATTTTCTTTTTCGGTGTTTGGATAGATAGGAAAGTGAGTAATGCCACTTCTCCATTTCCTTACTTCTACCCACTTTCTTGAATCCAAACAGCCCCTATAAGCGCCCAATGCTGACCTGACCGTGAATTATCTAAACACTCAATGACCTGAAGATCCTGTAGTTTTGCAAATAAATAGTCAGAAAGATCACTTTGAGAAAAAATGAACAATTATAATTTTCAAATTAACAGTCATAAAAAGATAACCGGCTCGAGTCGATATAAGCAGATCGATGCTCATTCTCGCAGTAGAGAATCAGAACTGACTGGTCCAGGATCCATGGGTTGCTCGCCTAAAGAAAATTCACTTTAAATTATTAGTAACAAAACTAAAATATCATTATTGTAATATAGCATTATTTTAGTTTATCATTATTCATCGTTATCATTGTTCTAGACTAAACCATTGGTTTTCTAGTAACCATGGGTTTTACTATGCCATTGACATAGCTTGGGTTATTATCCCTATCTATTGTTAGTTTACCATTAAACCAACAAAGAATAAGGACATTTGTATTGCATATTGTACTTAATTTAATAAATGAAATCAACATGTAAGAATACTACCAATTACTCATGTACATTTTTTTCAAAAAAAATAACACAAAATCATATATAGCAGAAAATTTAGGGCACATTTTTAGGAAACTTAACAGAAAAATTAACATTTAATTTACTTTAGAATTTAGAATGCTTTAATTAAAATTTCGAGCATAGGCAGCGCGAGCTTCCTCGAGGGCTGACGCAAACTTCATGGGTGGCGGCGATGGCAAGGAGAGGGATTTAGGGCACAGGGGGAGCTCGGGGGAAAGAGAAAAGGTGAGGGCGAAAGAAGGGGGGAGAGAGAGTTACCTGGCAGAGTTGCTTCTGGCGTTGATGCTTGCGCGAGAGAAGGTTGGGATCGGGGTCAGGGCTCTCTAAATTTTGAGAGGGGGTTCTGAGTGAGAGAGAGAGAGGGTGTTCTCTTTTATAACGTTGAGTGATTATTATTCTTTTGTCTCATTTCCCAACATCGGATTCAATAAGCCACACGTACAGAGAGGAAGAGGAACAAAGGACGGATGAAGGAGTGCAAGTAATAGAACTCCGGTTTTGGGAACACCGGAGATTTTTAAACGAGTAATAGAATGCCGGTGTTGTGAACGCAAGAGATTTTAAAAGTCAAATTTATTTCTCCGGGAATGTCACCCCCGGAGATTGTTTAAATTTACACACTACCGCTGTTAAAGGACCATTGGCTGACATGGCGCCCAGCTGGCGTGTCAGAGGCCGGTTTTGCTAAATATTTTGAGAGGAGTCTATTTTTAAAATATTATTAAAGTAATGGCTGATTCAAATTTTGTCCTTTCCCATGATAAAATCTCTTGTATGTTATTCTAGATTCAGTCCATTCATAGTGTATTTTTAATAGGATATAGCATTTTATTTTTACTCTTCAAATGGGTCACAAGTTCATGCGGATTAGTATGCTTGTGCACGGCCTACACTTAGCTTGGTTGGGGAACTGAGTCTAAGTTCAAACCTAAAGCTACAATTAAATAACAGTTACAGTTTTTTGCTAGTTGTTCAATATGATGCTTCATGTTAATCATGCATAGATCTCAGATACTGAAAATTTCTCTGATAAGGCCTCTTCAGTTGTAGCCAATATCTTACTCCAAGTAATTTGACCAACTTCAGGAGTGGGGAGCAGTTACCTATATAGAGATGGTTCTCTGTCAGTCTTCTGGCAAAAGACAGTTCAGAATGGAAGGATAAACATGATGCCAAATTGTAACTGACATCTGAACTTGGATATTGAAGAAACTATTCAGCCGAGCCGAATATTTGATATAAAGGATTTGTAGCAGTAGCAATAGAAAGTCATTTTAGAGGCTACTACATATATTTTGAACTGCAGTCAAAGACATACTAAAGCATTTAAGTTTTTAATGGCAGTATGTCTGAAGACCTTATACTGCCTACTGATTTAGTAACTTGAATAAGGAATTTAGCATTTTATTAAGTTAACATTTTACTTTTGGGATTATTTCACGTGCAGCAGATACACTAGATTTGTTAAAATTCCTACTAAGTTGCATCATGTACAGTAATGCATTTTCTCTTTTGAAGACAAGATGGTGCTCTACCCTCGTAATGATCCGGTAATTTGCCTTACTTTCCTTTCCAGTTTAAGGGGCGCGGCGTCAGAGTGGTTCTACTTCCTACCATCTCGATCTCTCAACAACTTCACAGAGGTCACCAAGGCCTTCCTTACACAATATGCTACTCACTAAGAAACCAAGAGGAGTAGCCGCCACCTCCTTTCCATCAAAATGAGGCCAAGAGATAGTCTCAAGTCCTACATCAATTTCTTTCAGAGCCAGCTCATCAAGATCTCCAATTACGGTGAGGAGGTATCTGTCCTCGCGTTTATCAGCGGGCTGCAAGTCACTCACCCTTTGTACAAACACCTCTTGAAGCACATCGTCAAGATGAGTGAGGCTCTCTCCCAAGCAAAACCTTACATCCAGTTATAGGAGGCGATTAAGGTTTTCTCCAACAGCTTCGCAAAGCCTAGTGATGACGGGACGAAATCAAAGTCTGCTCATTAAGCTCTCGACCACGCTCCAAATCGACATCGGGGGCAGCCTCGTTACAAGAAGCAGTCGCTCTCTATACTCTCGTCAAGTCCAACCCAGAGCTACAGGCCTACATAGCGATTCATTCCATTGAAATTTTCGATCAATGAAGTATTCAACACCTTCAAAGTTCAATCGTGGGTCAAACACCCAAAGCCGATCCAGCCCAATCCTTCACTGCTTGGGTCGGAGGAGTATTGCTCCTACCACGACTGCAAGGGGCACCAAACTATCCACTGCTGGGCTCTCCGAAGATACTTGGAGGAGCTCATCCAGTAAGGATTCCTCAAGGAGTATGTCCTCACTCTCGAGACGATTTCTCAGCAACCAAACACACAGTCTTCTCGGGAGCAAAACGTGATTGCCTAGCACAAGACGATTGACTGACTTCTCGACTTTCATGTAAACAGAGTATACTCTTCTAAATCTTTCTTTTACGTATTACATTCATGAGAATAAGTAACTACTTAATTTACACTTTACAGAGCAACCTTCCATCCATACGTTCCGATGATGGGATTTTTCCTCACTTGGAGGCTGCAAATAAACTCCCCGTGGATGGGGTGTGCCCCACACAAGCGATTTCAACATACATCCAGTCGCACACCCCGATGATGGGATTTCCCATACTCGAAGGCTGCCAATAAAACCCCCGTGGATGGGGTGTACCCCACATAGAGGCGGTTTCGACATCCGTCCGCCTCGATGATGGGATTTCCCCCACTCGGAGGCTGACAGGAGATTCTCCGCTGCTGGGATGTGCCCTCACTCGGAGGATCGCGTTTGTACATTCTAAACGGGATGTGCCCCCGCGTGGAAGTGTAAACGCAGACATTGATGTTCGTCCATTCATACACCCCGATGATGGGATTTCTCCCACTCGAAGGCTGCCAATAAACCCCCCGTGGATGGGGTATGCCCCACACGGAGGCGATTTTGACATCCGTTCACCTCGATGATGGGATTTCCCCCACTTGGAGACTGACATGCGATTCTTTGCTGCATGGATGCCCCCCACTCGGAAGATCGTGTCTGTACACTCCTAAACGGGATGTGCCCCAGCGTGAAAGTGTTAACGCAGACATGCATGCAGGCCTTTCTCGGTCATCTTACGGGAGTCAAAACTCTCCGTCGTGGGATTTTCCCCACTCGAAGGCTCGTTCTGCTGCAGAGATTTTCCCTTCTCAGAACGTACGATCTTTCGAAGATGAGATGTGCCCCACTCGGAGGATCGCGTCTGTACACTCCTAGACGGGATGTGCCCTCGCATGGAAGTGTTAACGTAGACATGCCTACGGGCCTTTCTCGGTAGTCTTACGGGAGCCAAAACCATATGTTGTGGGATTTTCCTCACTCAGAGTTTCCCACTTTGCTATAGGGATGTGCCCCCTTTCAGAGCCCGTCTGTTCCGCTGATGGGATGTGCCCACACTCGAATAGGCAAGCCTACGAGCTCCCCTCATGTGAACCTATCGGTGGATGAACTCTCGGTAGTTTTCCTTTATCCTTCCTATTCTGATGCTGGGATGTGCCCCCACTAGGGAGACAACTCCGTTGACGGGATATCCCCCGCACAAGAGGACAACTCCGCTGTTGGGCTTGCTCCCACATTGGAGGTACTAGATCGTCGGTCGGGTAGGGGCCCCTACTCGGGATAGACGTATTCAATCTGTTGATGGGATTTTCCCCACCTCAGACCAATTTTTACAGGTACCATCGGACTATGACGATACACGAGGTCAGGTATATTTATGAAGGTTTCATTGTTTCGATTATCCCCTCAACGTACCGATCTGGTGTAATCATACGCCCGATATTTCTCTCAAAGAGCGCGACAAGAATGATCTCTTGATAACGAGGACCTCGGGTATAATTTAAAGTTTTGAGTATGTCTAATCTGTCTGGGGGCAGCTCAGGTTTTGGCTCAGGTAATGGTGATGTGAGACATAAGGTATATCTATAAGAGTTTCCTTATATGGATTATTCCCTCGATGTACTGATTTCATAGATTCATAACCAAGTTCATATAACTTGTTCTGCCCATACTTGCATCGAATGCTTATTTCACTTGTTTTAATGTGTGTTTGCGTGTGCATCTTAACTATTTTCTGCAGCCTTTTTGCCTCGAGAGTTGGATTTCCTCTACTTGGAAGCAGAACCCTAATCCTCTAGTGATGGGATTTGCCCCATCCGGAGGATCGTGTTTGTGCACTCCTAGACGAGATGCACCCCTGCATGGAAGTGTTAACACAAATTGGTCTATGTGCTTTTCTCGGTCTTCCTGTGGGAACCGAGATCCTCCGTGGCGGGATCTCCCCCGCTCGGAGACCAGACTCTTCCGCAGGGATTTTTCCCCTCTCAGAAGTTTGATTTCGTAGCTCCTTGACGGGATGTGCCCCTGCTCGAAAGCGAACACGAATCCAACTCCGTTGTAGGGATTTCCCCTTTCGAAGGTTCAATCCATAGTTGGGACTTCTCCCACTTGGAGACGTGCTTACAAGTATCGCTATGGGATGAACAACCACTCGCAAACTACACGCCAAATCAATCTTTGACATCTCATTATCAAAATAATTCTCCTCGAGCAGACACCCAATTCAAACAAAAACAAACACAAGGCAAATCAAGCAAGATTTAGAGAAACACTTCCATTCTAGAATATTTTCATTATGAAAATTTTCGTTTACATCCATCAAATACATACTTGGTTACATCTAATAAGAGTGACACGAAGTCTATTACATATTTGTGTTTACTTTTTTTGAAAAGAAATACAAATAATTCGATCCCAGTTCAGACTCACCAACCAAGCCCTGAATGGCTCCCAAGCAAACAATCCACCACCACAGGGAGGGCGATGATGTCTACGAATCCCAGGAAAACGCTAGAATAAAAAACCACGCCTCAAATTGTAGATTGAAGTTTGAAAGGACTCCGTAGATGAACTCGGAGCGAAGGTGGACTAGGTGACTCTCCAGCAAAAATCCTGAGGATACCCCATACCATTCCTTCTGTTGCTTGCCACGAGGTAAAAGCTCTCACTGGCAAAGCAACGACAGTTAACATGCAGACGGCCAGACGGGATCAAACCCATCATTAACCACGCCTTTCGCTCCTGTTTCCTACACACTATAAGAAAAAAGAGGCTACGAGCCCCAACTCCAGTTCAGCCCGATCTGATCAAGGATCAGACCAACCAACCAGGCAGAAGCAAGAATCCTACATTCACTTCCTTATAGCCAGACCTTGTTACGAAAATCGAGGTTACGAGACAAGCTCATCACAAATATTGAAGTAACGAGACAAAGGCCGATGTTAAGTGTCCGCTGTCTCCATCATCTCCATCCTCTCCCTCTCCTTCCTCCATCGGGCGAAGAAGAAGAACAATGCTACAATCTTCTAGAACAAGAAAAATAGAAGGTAAAAGAATTCTTGAGAAAATGGACCTCCCACTTCCAGGATCTTCTCTATTTATAGATGCGGAAATCAAACCGGCTTGAATTCAAAATTTCAATCACATCTGAAGAGTTGGTTTATATTTCAGATTTTTCGGCATGTCAGATCAACTAGATACGATCCAATCCTCCCACACGATCTCATCCATCATGAAGTCAAAATTTGGGTCATTAATTAGCCAGCTGTCTTCACCAGTTTTCAAGAAGGGCGTAGAATGCAAAGAAATATTTGACTAGACCCTTCAGATTACAAGCAATGCCTCAATTTTCCGAGCGAGGGCCTAATCAGTTTGCTCCACTCTTTCCTTGCAACTTGGAGAAAGAGGTAGCGTAGGGGACATCTGTAGTTGTTAATTTCTGACTCGCATCAGGATTAAGACACGTGTCTCCCTCCATTAGAACCTCTCGAGGACATCAACAATAAAAGCCCTCCGAGCATCTTCTTACAGAATACTCTTCACCGTTCCTCCTTCTGAGGAATCAATTGTCTCGAGAATACTCTTCCTATCAGGACATTATTGATCGAGACTAGTTCTTCCATTCTGAGTAGGGCGGCCAGTGCAACCAACTCCATCGATTTCGCCTACATTTATGGTGACCTTTTCGGCGCTAGATCATCCCATGTTTCACACGTTACAGTGACCCCTACTCTAGTGCGGATTGTTACAGAAAGTGACAGTAATCACTCCCCCAGTCAAGGGCAGAATCCTAGTTGTTACGAGAGAATCGCAACGTACAGATCATGCGGTTATTGAAACCCACATGACCTGCACTGCCAATGAAAGCTCCTCGTGTATATATACGCTGGAAGATGGACAAAAAAAGGAGGAAGGTGACAACCAAGAGAAGAAAAGAAAGAAACCCATAATCAGACCTCCCATTGAGTACAGAAAATAGCCTTCTCTTAGTCAAGTTTCACTGTATCCTATGGCAATCTCAAAATTTTAACTCTGTTAAGTTTACTGTAATCTTTTGCAAATAGTGAATTCTGTCTTCCCCTCCCCGTTGTTTTTTCCAAATTGGGTTTTAACGTAACAACATGTCTTTGTGTTGTTTTATTTGCTCTCTTAGATCCGGTTATAAATTAAAGTGTAGATATATTCTTTCTAGGAATTTACCCCTACACGTACCAGGTCGGCGAAGAGGTTTTTCAAAACTACGGTGTTGGGAACACTGTAGTTTTGAAACAATGTCTCAGAACTATGGAAAAAACACTGCGGTGTTGGGAACACTGTAGTTTTGAAAACTTCTCAAAAAACTTAAATGTTTCCAACATCGGAGTTTTTGAGGACAAAACCAAACACTACGGTGTTGGGAAAACCAGAGTTACATGAATACCCGCATACAACAACTGCCGGGTTTTGTTTCTAAAAATGAATATCACAATTTCATATCTCAAAATTCATATCACAATTTCTTATCACAAAATTCTTATCACAATTTCAGATATATCACAATTACATCACAACATTCATATCTCAAAATTCATATCACAATTTCACATCACAAATTCATATCACAAACTCCATATCATGTATCACGTATCATATATCAAAATAATACAAGTATCATAAATCAAGATAACACACGAGCAAATGCACTTCTAATTTCTCTATGCCCTTATCCTCTTCCACATCCACGATCACGTGCAGGGGTAGTCTGAGAATCCGGTATTGTCTATGATGGTTCAGCAACCGATTGAGAAGGTCCTGCTTCGTCTTGTATCGCCTCGCTCTCCGTTGGCAGTGGATATCGTGAATGTCGGGTATAAACTATTCCCTTCCTTGGCAGACCTGTTGTGCGTGCATATCTGGTTCTCTCTACCATCCACTTGATGAACACGCTCAACCTTCAGAGTATACCCACCCTCTGAGTCTCGTCTGCCATAGTCATATATCCTTCAATCTGTATCATGCATTATAAGAAAATTATATCAATATGTCACACATGTAACTTTTTATGAGAATCTAGTTAAAGATATTATCAACTCCCGCTCATATACAACAGTAAGCTGACAAGCAATCGGCGGAAGAACGCTCCTAATAATCCAGCATTGAGTAATCTCCTAATACCACCTTATGTATTCTCCTTGTAGTGTGATGGGACGTCTCTCATTTTGAACTTGATTGGCTCGATCAGCCCATTGGTCAATAAGAACAAAGTGCTCCACTGCCCAATCACGCTGACGCTTGCGTTTTATCCGAGGTAACTGCTCGACGGGTTCTGGGATATGATGATAAACTGACTGAGGACTCGGTCTGAAACATGCATCTTTATAATTTGGAAACAAATCAGTGGAGTCTGGCTCGTAGATCTAACGACCTTTCTCTACAAACTTGAGCTAAAATCTGTAGAATATCATTAGGGTATGGCTCCCAAACAATGGTAGAGCGGTCCAAGATATCAAGCTTCTTTCTATAAAACTGTAAGTCCTGTTGTGGAGTTAGATCCCAAGTCCTGTCGACATTTCACATGCACCGTACCATACGATTAAAACTAAAGAGTATATCCGGATAAGAATTATTTATTTGAGTATATTAATTGTACCTGCATCCAAGTGGTAGCTGACCACCTAGCTGAACGATCCGTCAAGGGATGGCCGACCAACAGAGAGTATCTCCCAACACCATAATTGATGAAACAATATGACTATGTTAAATCAATTTCATATACATTATATCAATTATATAAGCAGAATTGAATAGTTTATCCAGAGTACTGTAAAAGTGTACTGTGTCCGCTAAACTGTGAAGTTTGCATCATAGAAATTTTGTACAGAGATCTATACAAAACAGCTAGTATCACACTACCCCAAGAAAGAGCACGACAAGCATCAAAGTCCTCCAACAGAAGTAAGTTGAAGTAACCATCTGAGATATATTTTGTTGGAGTAATCCAGGAATAACTGAGTGCCGATTAAGTGAAGAATATAAGCACGTACATGCTGCTGAGACTGCTCTTTTGTAACTGAAACCACTGAGAACTCTTCACCTAGCCGTGTCAACTTCACTTATTCTCCCTGCATAGCCGTCAGGGAAGGCACCACGCTCAACAATCTCTCACAGTCACTGGCCTAATTCCTCTCATTCGTCCCTGTAATAGGTGGACCATCTATGCGTAGGCCTAGAAGGACTGCCACATCCTGTAATGTGACAATAATCTCTTTCGTAGATGAAATGTGGATGTCTTGGGTCTCCACCTCTCTATCAGAGCCGTAAGTAATGACCTATCTAGTCTCACTCACCTCAACTGAGAAGGAATCAAGAATCCTGCACGTCTAATACTCAATGACATTGTCATCTTGGGGCTGTTTGGTTAGGGGTGAAAGTGAGGAAGTAGTAATAGTTCCCTTTGGAACTTGAGAATTAGTTAATAAGTTTTTTTCGGTGTTTGAATGTTGTTGGGAAGTGTGATTTGAAAAATGTCATGTCTTTTCCGGTATTTGGACGGTAATATGGAAGTGGAAGTGGAAAAGTTGACCACAAAGTTGACCGCAAAATAATATTAAAATAAAAATTAATTAA
Organism: Agave tequilana; assembly: GCA_038442645.1. Taxonomy (NCBI): domain Eukaryota; kingdom Viridiplantae; phylum Streptophyta; class Magnoliopsida; order Asparagales; family Asparagaceae; genus Agave; species Agave tequilana. The sequence continues at coordinate 179,233 of JAVJIF010004715.1, forward strand.
GAAAAAATAGAAATTGGTTTGTAATTAGAATATACGTGAAATTTACATGATCACAAAATTAACTGTTTTAAGTTACAGCTTATTACAAATGAGATTTACATGACCACAAAATTAACTGTAACACCCTGGAAGTGATGAAATGATTGTGTAAAAGGGAAAAGAGAAAAGGAAAAAGGGTTTTCTTATTTTCCTTTTTCGGTGTTTGGATAGATAGGAGAGTGAGAAATGACACTTCTCCATTTCCTTACAGCCACCCACTTTCTTGAATCCAAACAGCGCTATAAGCGCCCAATGTTGACCTGACCGTGAGCTATCTAAACACTCAATGACCTGAGGATCCTGTAGTTTTTTACAAATAAATATTCAGAAAGATCACTGTGGGAAAATGAACAATTATAATATTCAAATTAACAGTCATAAAAAGATAACTGGCTCGAGTCGATATAAGCAGATCGATGCTCATCTTCGCAGTAGGGAATCAGAACTGACTGGTCCAGGGTCCATGGGTTGCTCGCCTGAAGAAAATTCAGTTTAAATTATTAGTAACAAAACTAAAATATTATTATTGTAGTATATCATTATTTTAGTCTATCATTATTCATCGTTATCATTGTTCTAGACTAAACCATTGATTTTCTAACAATCATGGGTTTTACTATTCCATTGACATAGCTTGGGTTATTATCCCTATCTATTGTTAGTCTACTATTAAACCAACAAAGAATAAGGACATTCGTATTGCACATTGTTCCTAATTTAATAAATGAAATCAACATGTAAGAATACTATCAATTACTTATGTACATTTTTCAGAAAAATTAACACAAAATCATATATAGCAGAAAATTTAGGGCACATTTTTAGTAAACTTAACAGAAAAATTAACATTTAATGTGAATTAAGAATGCTTTAATTAAAAATTTAGGGCATAGGCGGTGCGAGCTCCCTCAGGGGCCGATGCGAACTTCATGGGTGGCGGTGATGACACAGAGAGAGGGATTTAGGGCACAGGGGGAGCTCGAGGGAAAGAGAAAAAGTGAGTGCAAGAGAATAAGAGAGGGAGAGAGTTACCTGGCGGAGTTGCTTCTGGCGGTGATGCTGGCGGCGAGAGGAGGTCGGGGTCGGGGTTAGGGCTCTCTGAATTTTGAGAGGGGGTTCTGAGTGAGAGAGAGAGGGTGTTCTCTTTTATAACGTTGAGTGATTATTATTATTTTGTCTCAATTAAAAAATCTGGGTTTCCCAACATCGGATTCAATAAGCCACACGTACAGAGAGGAAGAGGAAGAGAGGATGGATAAAGGAGTGCAAGTAATAGAACTCCGGTTTTGAGAACACCGGAGATTTTTAAGCGAGTAATAGAACTTTGGTGTTGGGAACACGAGATTTTAAAAGTCAAATTTATTTCTCCGGGAATGTCATCCCTGGAGATTGTTTAAATTTACACACTACCGCTGCCAAAGGACCGTTGGCTGACATGGCACCCAGTTGGCGTGTCCGAGGTCGGTTTTGCTAAATTTTTTTGAGAGGAGTCTATTTTTAAGAATATTAATAAAATAATGGCTAATTCAAATTTTGTTCTTTCCCATGATAAAATCTCTTGTATGATATTCTAGATTCAGTCCATTCACCTCCATTGTGTATTTTTAATAGGATATAGCATTTTAATTTTACTCTTCAAATGGATCAAGTTCATGTGGATTAGTATGCTTGTGCACGGCCTACACTTAGCTTGGTTGGGGAACTGAGTCTAAGTTCAAACCTAAAGCTACAATTAATAACAATTACAGTTTTTTGCTAGTTGTTCAATATGATGCTTCATGTTAATCATGCATAGATCTCAGATGGTGAAAATTTCTCTGATAAGGCCTCTTCAGTTGTAGCCAATATCTTACTCCAAGTAATTTGACCAACTTCAGGAGTGGGGAGCAGTTACCTATATAGAGATGGTTCTCTGTCAGTCTTCTGGCAAAAGACATAGTTCGGAATGAAAGGATAAACATGATACCAAATTGTAACTGACATCTTAACTTGGATATTGAAGAAACAATTCGGCCGAGCCGAATATTTGATATAAAGGATTTGTAGCAGTAGCAATAGAAAGTCATTTTAGAGGTACTACATATATTTTGAACTGCAGTCAAAGACATACTAAAGCTTTTAAGTTTCTAATGGCAGTATCTCTGAAGACCTTATACTGCCGTATTGATTTAGTAACTTGAATCAGTAATTTAGCATTTTATTAATGCACACATTTTACTTACTCTTGGGATTATTCACGTGCGGCAGATACACTAGATTTGTTAAAATTCCTACTAAGTTACATCATGTACTATGATGATTGCTTGGAATTGGAAGTTTACTTGCTTTTGCCCCCCACAAAAAAAAAAGAAGATTAATAAACCTCCTACTGAGCTACAATGTGTATCAAGGATAGACATGGAATCTTCAATGGCTGAGACTCTTTGCTTCTTGTGTGGACTACTCATTCATTGGTTCCTTGCTTATTTTGTGACTAACTTGGACGTTTTCTGCTGGATACTATAATAATAAGTATATGAAAAAGTTCAGTATAACGTCGGATCCTCTCATTTCTGCAATTCTCAATGTCGAGCTGTTATGTGGTCTCGTTGTTCGTCGAGACTCTTTGTTTGTCCAACTTGGATGTTTTCTACTGGATGCTATATAGAAAAGTTCAATGTAAGATTGATGTCTCATTTTTGCAATGCTCTTGGTCTCAATCCTCTTTCTCCTGAATATTACTGAGTGTACTTTGTTAAGAGGACAAAAGTGCCATTGTTGGACTGAAATAACAAGCTATTGGCCTCATACCTATTGCAATGATTGTAACCAAACCTTTTTAAATTTAATCTGCTATCTAGCAATATTGTAGTTTGCTCGTTGCTATTTTGTTTTTTGTTTGAACTCTTCAAGTTAATAAAACATTCTGGTAACACCTACTTAAAATATGGATTTCAGTTATTCACTGTTTCCTTTTTTACCCTTTTTTTAATATTGTTTCCACTACATGAATATCTTAAACCATAGCTACCTATGTAGCACGGACACTTTTATCATGGAGCCGTGTTGTGTCCGAAACGTATCCGACACGCACGTGTCATGTGTATTTTTTAATATTTGTCACGTATCCACGTGTTGTGTCCATTTCAATGTTGTTATGTCTATGCAACATAGGCTATACCTAATCGCCCTGCAATTTCACTTTACTTTCAGAACTGAACTCTGTCGCTTCAGTGGTGCCAAGATATACCGGGTAAGGGTATCAGATTTGTGCGTTCAGATTCTCAGGTAAATGGGAAACCCAATCATTTGTTGCTTTTCTGGACATCTCAGCTGGCTGTTGTCTTGCTTTTAGACCACTGCATCAAACTCTTACGTGTGGTCATGATCCATTGGCTGTTGCAGGTTTTCCTCTTTGCCAATTCAAAATGTAAGAGGTACTTCCACAACCGGCTGAAACCAGCAAAGCTTACCTGGACAGCTATGTACAGGAAGCAGCATAAGAAGGTCATTTATACTTGGTCGATATGCCCCCCCACCCCCCCCCCCACCCCCCCCCCCCACCCCACACACACACACACACACACACACACCTTGTACTTTAGATAACTCCACTGCACCTAGTCAATATCATTTCTTTTTGTCTACTTGCAGGACATTCATGCTGAAGCTGTGAAAAAGAGGCGCCGAACTACGAAGAAACCGTATTCTAGGTCAATAGTTGGTGCTACTTTAGAGGTTATTCAGAAGAAAAGAACTGAAAAGGCAGAAGTTCGAGATGCTGCCAGAGAAGCTGCTCTCCGGTATGGTTTATTTTTCTTTTCTCATAGGCAGTCTTTTGTTGTAGTGCCTTCTCGGTTTTTTGGCTCCTAACTTTAGATGTTAGGATGTTTTCTTTAAGATGGGGATTTTTGGTTGGGTTACATGTCTATGGATTTTTGTTTGATATCATATTTATTAATTTTCATTTGTCCTTGATTCAGTTTTATTTCTCAATTTAGTAGATCCACATGCTATTGTATCAGGACTGAGACTAGTGAATATGTACTAGCTATGCATGGATCCCTCCAAAGTTTTCCAAATTACATGAATAAAAACATATCAATATGATGGATACTGAAATTGGATTTTATTATTGGGTGGATTTCATCAGATTAAAAATCAGCACTTTTCACTAATTGGCTTATACCTGCTACAAACAAAAAAGATTTTTTTTGGCTATAAAACTTTTTTCTCCTTTAAATATAACTAATCGTAATAGTGTTGAGTATAAATAGTTTCCCTTTGAATCTAAAAATTTAAGAACCCTGAACATTTTCTTATTAAAATGTATTGACGTAAAAAGTTTAATGTCTAGATGCTAGTTAGTGATTATATGCATGTGAAGCTTATGTTGTTAATCGGTTGTCATAATGATAAATGTTTAGATGAATTTTATTATGCTTGAAAATTTGAATTTTATATCCTAATTTAAATTTGCAAAAAAATGAAAATGGATTAAACTCAAATTTCCATTTGAGCCCTCCACCCCACCCCCACCCCCACCCCCCAAAAAAACAAAAAAAATAAGTGGTAAAAGATCTCAGATTCTATGTGTTGCCATTAGGAATCATTACTTCATATAGAGTGTAAATCATGCAATATCTTAGTGGTCCGTATTTAAAACATCAGATTATATGAGCATAAACCATCCAGTTTGGGACTTGTCTATGAACAACATTATATGATAATTGATAACTCATCCTCTCAAGTACAATCTATCACTAGAAAGATTTGTAGTAGTTCATGGTGTAATTCCTATTGCAACAGTGGTGATCCAAGAGTCATTGTAAGTATACGACCTGGACTGGCACGCTGAACCTTTTTTTCAGTAGGGACTAGGGAGAAGTTCCCTCCATATCATAGCGTCTGAGAGGGATATCCACATACAGCATGCTGATCCAATAAGAGGTTTCAGTTAGCACCCTTCAAACTATTCTAATATGACCTATAAATTACTTTCGCAAAAAGGTTTCAGTATAAAGTACTTGTGCACTCGGAGTCTGTCCAATCTCCAGGATTGATTGGTCTTGAGTACAAATCTGTAACCTTGACCTTTTGTCTAAATTCCTGAATTTGCAGTAGTATGTAATTTTATATCACATTTCACTTCCATTTCATTATTCATATATACAAATATAAACAAAGGATTCTGCTGTTAACTTTGTATGGAGAAAGCTATTAATCACCAATGGCTTGAATCGCAATTCTGGACTTTCAGATCTTCATTGTACTTGAATAGAATTTTTGTTCTGGTCTTTTCTGGCAGTGAAATCAAGGAGAGGATCAAGAAAACCAAAGATGAGAAGAAGGCGAAGAAGGCAGAAGTGATGGCCAAGACCCAGAAATCCTCGAAGAGCATGCCTAAGGGAGGAGCGCCGAAGGGCCCTAAGCTCGGAGGCGGTGGAGGAAAGCGCTGAGCTTTTTGTTCCCAAGCCACCTGAGATGTTTTAAGGAAGTGAAGAAATAGTTTTTTTTCTCCCTGGATGATGGCTGTTAGACTCTTGTATGGCAGTTTCTGTACTTGAGCTTTGCTAGAAAGTTTGTATGGATATGTTTGCTTCAGATATCTGGAGTTGATATACTTTTATTTCGTTTATTCTTCAGATAACACATTAATATGGTGAGATTTTTGGTTTGCACGATAGCTCATTATTTAATTTTACAAGACTCATCTAAGACTACCACTACTACTTATTATTATTATTATTATTATTATTTTTTGAGGTGGGAAATTACACTTTTGCTACCAAACAAGTAGATTCTTCCTCTTGAGCTTTGTTCGTTTCTGGCTGTGCTTTGAGTTGGGTTGTTCAATAGGTTTGTCGGCCTTGATAACTCTGGGCCTTGGGCTGAGATTTTGTTTATTTTTTTGCTACACTTGAGTTAGGCTGGCTTACAGCTTCGCGGGACTTGATAAGCCCAGGGCCCAATTAGGCCATTATGTGTTCTTGCTTGACTGAAAGACTGGTTAAGTTGGATTGCTCAATGTTTTTAAAAACATTAACCCTTTGCTCCTTTTGTTCCCCAGTTCATTTCCATCTGCCTTTCTAAACTACGGCCCTGTTTGGCTGGTGGGAAACGAATGAAGGAAAAGAGTGGGCTTTACGATTTCAGTTTTCGGGTGTTTTTCGAGCTTTTAGTTCGGACTTTGATACAACACTATTGTGGTGCAAATTGGCTCAGGTAGAATGTGGGGCTCACACACTTTTCTTTTTTAATTTTTTACAACAAACAAAGTGAAAGTGAGAAAAAGTTCATGGGAGTCACATGTCAGAACAAAAAAAACACAATTCTCGCCCACTTTCAATAGTAAATTTTTATGTGGATTGTTGTTTGATGTGGGCATGAGGGCCATATCCTCTTTTGCCATGTGGCCACAAACAGTTGCACAAAAATTAATACACAGAATAACTTATGTACCTAAAATGTCCTTTCTTTATATTTTTTCGATATAGTTTTAATTACTTTTGCATGAGCCCACTACTATGTCCCTATGACTTTATGGCTGCCCAATAAGTCAACTTTATTATGCCCAATGACTTCTCTTTTTTTTTTGCACATTCAACATTAGGTCTTCTGTGATTACAAAGAACTCAGTGGATTCATATAAATTAAACTCCAATTCTCCGCTTACCTTCAAATTAGGAAGAGTACATCCATTAGATGAGAGCTCGAGCAAAATTATAAGTAGCGATTTAACTTTAAACCTACAATAATTAGTAGAGCTTTAAAAACAAAAATAAAAGTAAAGAGAGTAGTGGTAAGACTTATGTTATATTCTGATTCAACCCTAGTTGTTTTCAATTTGAACTAATGTGAGTTCTATGCTTAAAACCTTTTTCTATTGTAATCTAGATCAACCATTGTTGTTTCTACGTCATGAACGTCTCTTAAGTTCGGTATTCCAACATTTTATTTGTGTAGTCTTAGTTAGAGCTACCTCTACTCACTACTCGGATAAAATTCAAATTGTTTTTTTAGATAGCGAATTCATTAAAGAGAGCAATATGAAATAGAATACGAAATGCGGTGCAAGGAAGAACTTATTATTGTAGCAGGAGAACATTTTTCATGTTAACTGAATATCTCAAGCTGGTCAAGGACTCAATATCAAAACATAAGCATGCCATAGACATCAGGACTGTTTACAAAAATACCTTAATCCACTTATATAAGCAAGCACTTTCACAGCTATTCAAAATCACAGTTCAGATAGGAAACAATACAATGCAAGTTAATATTAAAGACATAGTCTGAAACTTGCAAAGTTGAGATAGGATATTGTAGTAGCCAGATTCTGATCTTCATCAGGCCCACCTCATCAGGAGCGTTTTGAGCAAACAACAAACCCAGCATACGAGCAAGCCCATTACGGGCTCGAGAAGAAAATCCGAGCACTTGCCCAAGACTGCTTCGAGCGGGTCCGAGATGAAAGTATGAGTACCTAAGTTAAAAAAATAATATTATAATGTCGTATACTCTCTGTCACTTCAACATGAAAAATATAATTCGGCATAATCTCTATCTCTGTCATAATTCCAATTAGCCAATGATTCTAGTGCAACGTCAAATCAACAATTTTCTTGTTCTTGACTCCCTGCCATTTCAAAATAATTGAATATTAGACATTATATATTACATTGTAGCATCCAAAATACAAATTAAAAAATATATAATAAAGTTAAATAATTTCACACTCATTGTAAGATGTTGACGGATTTTCTGAAAAAAGTTAAAGCTCTAGACTGTTAGATGGAATCATCTTCTTTTCTTTGGCACCTATAAAAGATAACATAGTTTTAAGCCGAATTTAGTATTTTTAATTGAAAAACAATTGCAATACCTCATTTCACTACTGACCTACTACTCCTTTCAATTGTTTCGATTGAGGTTTGCAGATCTTTTTGCCCTTCTCTAAAGCACTCTTGAATTTTCGAGTAGATTGACCTTTCACCTTCTTACGAGGAGGATCTCTCAGTGTTATATTGTCTCTCATTAGATCTTGATTTTTTTTCTTCGATTTCAGCATGATTAGACGGGTGAGATTCCGAATAAGATTTTATCTCATCAAGTGATCGTAACAATGCACGCTTAGCCACCAAGCTAAGCTCTTCAGTTTCACAACCCTTTGTGGCTATAACTAGGGCCAAGTGTGACAACTCACTATATCGTGTAGTCAAAGAGAGATTACAATCAACTTTCATATTTTCGTCATGAGTGTCAAGAATAATACCAGCTGTTACATCTTTAGTCCATCTTTTTAGATAATATTGAGTTGAAAAATCATGTAAGTCTAGCATACGCAATACTTTCAGAACATGTGCACAAAGTAATCCTGAGCACTCAAATTTTTTGCAACTATATTGGACTGTGTGATCTGAAGAGGAAAAAGTAACTGTACGAGGTCTATTCCCAGTATACGATAATACTTTATATATTCTTAGACTTTCATCAACATAATCAAGTGTCAATTCTAAATCTATAAGCCGCTTAAACTCCTCTTGGAACTCATTGAAATTTTTCTAGAATATATTTCTGCCGCCTTGACTTCTAATTTCCATGCTGACACCAAGTTAGGTTTTGTTGACATGTATTTAAAATCTGTTTTTACCTCTTTTTCACGCATGTGTCACTGCTTTATCATACTGATCTATAAGCTCCCGAAGAGTTTGTTTTTTCTTGAAATATTTTTTAAAATAGTTGTTTATGCTTTCACTTCTTTGTGTGGTTGTCATACCTGTACAAAAAGTGTTATCGGTCATATACTAGTGCCCACTTCTCACGTATTTGGTATAAGTTATTCAACCACTCATTACACTCATTACCCCTCAACTCGTACTTATCAAGCTAGTGTTCCCAGTATGATTGAAACTCATCTTCATTTCATTATCATAAATGCATTTTCTGAAGTCATGTGCAAAAGATTTATGTGTAGTGAACACATTTGATAAGTGTTTTAATGCATTTTGATATATATGCCATAAACACAAACGATGATGTGTATTTGGGAGTACCTCTTTGATTGCATTGGCAATAGGATTGGCTTGATCCGTGAAGATTGTCTTCATTTCATTTTCTCTGACTGCATTCAAGAATGTCTCAAAGAACCATACAAATGATCTTGTAGTCTCATTCTTTATTAAGGCACAACCAAATAGTATGGTGTGACCATGTTGTTCACTCCAACAATTGGTGCAAATGGCATGTCATATCCATTAGTTTTGAATGTTGTGTCAAAACATATAACATACCCAAATATGTCATAATCTACTTTTGACTTGGCATCACACCAGAAACAATTTGAAATTTGGTAACTCTTATCAGTTTGTATAGAGTAAAAGAAAGATGCATTTTCTTTCTGCTTATCTTTGAAGTAATCCAAAAGAAGCTACGCATCATCTTTTTTAAGCCATTCAACCCGCTTTCTTTGCACATAGGTATCACAATCTTCTTGAATAAAATTGAGATTTCGAGACCTTTCGGCTTCTGTGCTCAGTAAAGAAAAAAATTCCAGCTAAAGTTATGCCTGCAGATTGCATGCTATAAATTAATCTAGCTTGAGCTGATTGTATCTTCCTTTGCGACCTCAAAAGATGCACCTTATCTTGAGGTGTAGGCTCATGATTATGCTCTTTAATGAATTTCACTATAGTGTAATTTTCATTCTCCAACTTGATTTGCAAGCCATATAACCAGTTCGGGATACTGCTCGTGATTTTACCGGTGTTCCTCTTGCATGCTTCTCGCGTTTACCTTCACAAGAGCAAACAAATGTCCTTCCAAGAACTTTCTTGTCTACTTTATTTCTTGAAGCCCAATGTTTACGTATACTAAAGTCAATGGTCCTAGCGTATGCATTATAAACTGATATGTTTCGATTTCAGATTTGAATGTCTTTCCAATTATCTGTGTGCCATCTTCCACAACCTTTGAAGTACCGTGCTCCATTTTCTTTGGAATGGTCTCATTCTCATGCACCAAATTGATATCCTTAATCAAGTCAATTGTAAACTCTCTATCTTCATTGCCAAATCTGTAAAAATAGATGAGAAAAAAAATATCATATGAGTGACTAAAAATTTGTTTTGTATTTAATTAAAACTATTAAATAAGAAGATATATAAAGAGTTCACCTAATTGTAGTACCATATTTCACATTGGTCGAATTGATTTGAGTCTCATTCTCCAAATCAACATCTTCATTTCAGTTCCCAATTTTGTTCAAGTCAAAACTATATTCTCTGTTTCGGTTGTTCGTTTTATAAGCAAAATATCAAATGAGCAACAAAATTAATATTTTCATTTTAACATAAAATTATTCAACTAAAACTAATAAATCGAAAAAAAATCTAGACAAATTGTGCAATATATGTTTGATTTTGTTATATATATATATATATATATATATATATATATATATATATATTATATATATATATATATATATATATATATATATATATATATATATATATATATATATAAGAAGTTAACACAAACCAACATCCAACTGCAAAACTGAATTAAAAACAACAAAAAAATACTTAAAAACTAAATTATCCATACCTCACAACAATCTTTCGGCTATTTTAAAAAAAAAAATCTTAGTTGAAAGCTAAAACATATATTCGCTCGCCCTCCACATCAATCTTTATCATAATCTGTCTCTATTAGCAAAGGGCTTAGTAGAGCTGCTTTATGGAAGAAAAAGAATTGAAGAATAAGACGATGTGATAGAATTGATGGAAGTTAGAGGGACATAGCAGTTGCACCCGTCCAAAGAGGAGTCATGCAAGAGTAGTTAAAGTTATATCTTAGAAAAAATGTAAAGAAAAGACATTTTAGATACATAAGTTATTCTCTGTGCATTAATTTTTGGGCAGCTGTTTGTGATCACATCGTAAGAGAGGATATGACTTTCATGCCAACATCAAACAACATCATGTTAGCATTTTGAGGGTATTTCAAAATTAAGCCAAGTTCCTTTAGTCCCACATTGGATAGGATAAGAACTCCTTAGTGTTTATATATGGAGTCTCTTTCATGATGGGTTGTGTGGGCTAGAAACCAGGGGGTGCTCGCGCGCACACAAGCCCATTGAGGCCCAGTGAAGGGAATTGGGCTACCAGATCCAGAAAACCTTAATGCGCATGTGCGCCAGCATCGTACGCGCGCAAGGGGGTGCAAATCCGGGTTTCAGAGCCTCGCGGGTGTGCCCGAATGGGTTAAGTTTTGCCAATTTTATTTTTAGATTTAAAATTAAAATAAAATATTTTCAAATCCTGTCATAATATTTGGGTCAGAGATAGCTGTTGAGATTCGTATCTTTCCCTGTGCTGTTCTGTCATTGCAGTGGCTCTTCCCGACGCTTTCTCTGCACAAGGAAAGATTGGTTCTCTGTCCAAGGATTTTTTATCTTCCCAAAGATTTTCTAATGATGATAAACTCCCTTTATAAAGGATCTATTCTCTGCTATCAAAAATAGAACTCAACCATCCTCCTCTTCCTCTGAAATTTTCATAGACTCTTCAGTTCTTCCCTGCATCTCTGGAGGAAACAAAACCGAGCTGTTCGAGGGCCTGTGCATTGCGAGTGCACGCTTGCAGGGCCAGCGATCGTTGAATCCTGGAGGGTAGGCCGCCATCAACCTGCTGCAACGAGATACTCTCTCAGAGGGGCGCGATCTACTCTTAAGGACAGTGCTCCGCACGCCTCGATCAAATTAGAGAAGTTCCTTCCTTCTTGAAAGTTTAACTTAAATAGCTTAGCAGTATTTCGTATATCATTTTCCAACAATCTTAAGAGTAGATATGGATACTGCTATGGTTGCTGCTACTAATGTTAAGTCTCTGCCTGACATATCAAGGATTGAACCATTTAATGGAACCCACTATAAAAGATGGCAAGAAAAGGTTATGTCCACACTTGATGTAACTGGTTATTCTTTTGCTATAACTGATCCTAAACCAGATAAAGAAAAAGAATTGCAAAACTGGGAAAAGGCCAACAAAATCTGTAGACACATCATTCTCAGCACACTTAGTAATGCACTGTTTGATGTTTACTGTCCTTATAAAACTGCAACTGAAATTGGAAAAGTCTTAATAAGAAATACATTCTTGAAGATGCTGGAACTCAAAATTTGCTATTGGAAATTTTCTGAATTTTGTTATGTCTGATGAAAAAGATATTTCTTCTCAAATTCATGAATACCATGTTCTAATTGATGATCTTAAAAATGAAAATATCACCCTACCCGAATCCTTTGTTGCTGGAGCCCTAATTGAAAAACTACCCGAATCATGGAAAGATTATAAGAAAGAACTGAAGCATAAAAGAAAACAAATGAACCTTGAAGATGTAATAATTCATATTAGAATTGAAGAGAAAAATAGAGAGAGAGAGAAAACTGAAAGGGCCAAGGAGCTTACATCTAAGGCAAATATAATTGAAAGCAGGCCTTTTAAACCAAAGAAACATTTTCATAAGCCAAACTTCAAACCAAATCAGAATCCTAAGATGAAAAGAAACCCTAACTCTACTTTCAAGAAGAAAGGAAACTGTTTTGTGTATGGCAAACCCGGACACTACTCAGCACAGTGTAGGTTCCGGAAGACTGGTGAGGCTCAATCCAAACCACAAGCTAGCCTGGTTGAGAGTGACATTATTGCTGCTGTAATCTCTGAAGTTGTAACCCCCTGCTCCCCGGTGTACGTATCCCTGTATCGGTACGCGCTACGACGTACAAAATTTGATTTGACCTCCGTAGTAGTCCGATTGAGCTGATTTCAGTTTCTAAAATTATTTTCTAATATTTGAGATTTTTCAGAATTTTCTGAAATTTTTCTGGATTATTTTGGAAAATCTCCGTAGTCGGTGTCGACCGATACCGATAATCGACTCTACGATTTTTATTTCCCAAACGGAGTTGGATTTTGAGAATTCGGTTTCTCCAGGTGTCTTAAAATCTCAAAAGCTACGTTTGGTTATTTTTGAGGATTTTTCTGAATTTATCGAAAATCCGGCCAAACCGGTGTCGCCCGTATCGGCGAGATATTCCGGGATTTTTAATTTGCAAACTGAATTGAGTTTCAACAAACCGTTTTCATATTACGTTTCAGAGTATTATTCTCTATTTTCTGTAATTTTTGGGCACTGTTTGGAGATGGCCGTATATTGGATCAATATAATAATAATTAAATATTATTTTTAAAATCTTTTCTTTTTTTTTCCTTTCTTTCCTTCTTCCTTCTTCCAGCGAACTCTCCCACCGCCCTACTGTAGCAACCAACCTTTTTCCCCCCTTTTAAAATCCTTCCTCTCTCTCTCTCTCCTCTATTCTCTCTCTCACTCTCCCACTCTCTCTCTCTTTCTCCAAACCCTCTCTCTCTTCCTTTATCTCTCCCTATCTCTCTCTCTCTCTTTGCGGTCCTCCAGCCCCGGAGTGGCCGGCGGCACGCCGGAGACCGGCCGGCCAGACCAGGCCGCGGCACGCCGGAGGCTGGCGCCGGCCAGGTCGGCGACATGGGAGGACGGCCAGGCCACCAGGCCGGGCGGCGCAGGTGGGGGGGGGGCGCCAGCCCCCACCTCTATCTCTCTCCCTCTCTCTCTCTGGCGGATGGAGCCCCGGCGGCCACGGGCGCCGGGGTGGCGCCGGAGCCGCGTCGGGGTGGCGCCGGCGCCGGCGGTGAGGCCGCGCCGGTGGGGCGCACGGGCGGCGGCCGCGCACGGGCGGCGGCCGCGCGGGGGCGGCAGCAGCGGCCGCGCGGGCTGCTGCTGTTGCCAAATTGGGAGGAAACCCAATGGGGTTTGGGTCCGGGTTCAACCCAAACCCAACCCAATTGCACTCCAAACCCGACCCAATAAGGTAATCTTCCTTTTAGCCCCCTGTAAATTATTAATTACTTTTAGGCCCCTATAAAATTACCAATAGCCCCCTGAATAATTTCTATTATTACGTAACTAACCTTTTCTCTCGGTTTTGGGTATTCGGGCGATATCGGGAGCATCCGGACTCCGATTGAGGTGATTCCGGATCCGTTGCGATCGTGGGAAAGAGAGCTACAGGCCTATAGCCAGTTTGTGAGTGTTTTTATTTTATAAATTATAATTTATCATGTTTAGTGATATTGATTGATATATCTGAATCCTGGATAAAAGACTGTAATAATTAATTATTAACTGGTACTTTTGGACACCCATTGTAGTAGGTGATTCCTGTAAGATTGTTAGGTAATATAATATAGCGAAACAATTGTAGTAACAAGAAATTCTGATATAGACAACTCGGACACAGTCATCATATCGGCACGGCCACTGATACTCGGTCCATTATTTCACCATAGACTTGGACACTCTTATTTCATGTATTTTCTCACCGATAGATAACTAGCGTCACATGTATATTGATCTACAATATTCTATGACACTACACGGTCACTAGACATACATGCTAGACACCGTTTATGCTACACAACTACGTTCCACCAGTATACAGATAAGTACCGCATGTCATCTTATTGCTATCAGGCATGAGACCAATACCATAGATCACTGTACATGATATGAGCCACTGACCATTGATATTATATATATAATTGGACCGATACTACGTCACACTCTTATTTCGTATTCATGTCTCACCGATATATACATGTACCACTCACGGATACTTGTTGCACCGACAGCACTGCTATATAGGCTCACCGCACAAGTGCACATGCATATGTTGTTTCTATCTTCTTGTCATATGGATCACAATGCATCTTACATGTATTATTGTGCCATGTTACCGTATCATGTTATATGATTGTTTCCTGTTATTGATATGGATATTCCCGTTACTGGACATGAGAGCTGTTGATATGCGATATGTGGACTTCCACATCTATTGATCCCGTTATATTGTTCCCGTTATATTGTTCCTGATATATTGTTCCCGATTCCCGTTATATTGTTCTATGCTATCAACAGAGCTCAGGTCCAGTTATCGTGTTACCCGTATTAGGTACTGTATTTGTTCTTATTACATTGTATACTTGATATATCAGGACATATCAGATCATAAAGTTAACTGGGGTATGGGGGAGACTTGACGGTTGATTAGATCTTATCGGGTGATGTACTGGATCCATATTGTTCTCCCACTGCAGGGGATGGTAGTGCTACCTACCGATTGTATTGCTCCATGAGCTATGGTACTTGATTATTGTTCCCCTCTTAGCGGAGGGCTCTGGTCTTAGCAGCCAGGGGTTTGATAAAGGCCGTGATCTAGGGTATGCACGGGATACACCTACCCGATAAGAACTCCTCGACCATGGGTTTCCAATTAACATAATAAAACAGTATACACAATAGTGACGTCGGGAACACTTGTTATTTGGTTACTCTCTCGTTCGGATAATGGTACCCGTAGGCCATGTCCGGATGGGTTCGACTGGAGTGCGGGCTCTAGTATGAACTGCCAGTGGTATGGGACACTGGAAGAGAGTAATTAAAATAGCAGGCGGTACTGATTGCTACTATTGTACAAATGATATGACTTTGACATGACTTGACTTAGATATGTTTAGTTGTACTTGTTACTGTTCCTGATCATTTATTTATTGTCATGTTACACGGATACTTGTTCCTTTACTTGGTACGTGTTACACTTTCTGTGATGGCATACTATTCATGTATCTGTACATATATTCTACTTTCTGTATCTCACTGTAATGCACCACACCGTACTGTAGTTATATTACATTGGCCACCTGCATGTTTCTATTGCATATGCCCATCTGCATGTTTATATTGCATATATCCACCTGCATGTTCACCTCTATCACGTCACCACTACATGTTCATGTCTATCACGTCACCACTAGACAATCTTATTTATTAGATTATAATAACTGGATACGACTATAGACTTGACCCGATAATAACCGGTTTAGATGGCATGTTTATATATTTTTACAGCTTACATGTGTATATATTTCTACTGCTTCTTATATGAGTATTATATGGTATCGCTATTCACCATCTTGTATTATATATTATTATCGTGCTTGTATCTATAGTATATATTACTGCCTCCTTTAATTTACCACTCACTAGGTCGCTTTCTGACGACCCTAGATTTGCGTGCCCAGATTGGAGATCCGAGGTACCATAGTATCAAAGAGTGCATTAGCGTTACATAGGAGATCCCTCATCGGGCCTATTCATAGGTATCTTGGTGACTTATTTCTGTTATCTTATTTGTCCCTATTTTTCCTATCTGTTATGATCACTAACATCTTCCTGCAGGTATTCTTGTACTTATTTCATGCTGGGACCCATGTCTTTATGAAGGTTAGGTACTGTACTGAGGCTTAACGTACGCGTGAGCGTGTTTTCACCTCGCGTATGTACGTCGCCATAACGTCCTCGTACCTACGGGATTGGGGCGTTACAGAAGTGAACATGGTTGCACATAATAAGAATTGGGTGATTGATTCCGGGGCAACCCGACATATGTGTGCCGACAGAGGAGCTTTCTCTTCTTACTCCTATGTTGATGATGGCGAACAAGTGTTCATAGGCGATTCGAGGCCCTCACCCGTTGTGGGTAAGGGAAAGGTACTTCTCAAGCTTACTTCAGGGAAGATCCTTTCTCTTACAGATGTGCTTCATGTTCCTGAGATTCGTTGGAACCTCATTTCTGTTTCCCTTCTTGGAAAAGCTGGAGTTAAGGTCTGCTTTGAATCTGATAAAATTGTAATGACTAGGAATGGACAATTTGTTGGTAAAGGGTACTGTAGTCAGGGTTTATTTATGCTGAATGTACTTGAAATCATGAATGAAAATGCATCTACTTCTTCTGCTTACATGATTGACTCTTGTGATCTTTGGCATGATAGGTTAGGACATGTTGGTTTTTCTTACATTAAAAAAATGAAAGATATAGGTCTCTTGCATAATGTAACTATATCTGATCATGACAAATGTGAAATATGTGTTGAATCTAAATCCACTAAGAAATCATGTAAAGTGTACAAAGAGAATCTGAATTGCTTGAGCTTATTCATAGTGATCTTGGTGACCTTAAAAATAACTTAATTAGAGGTGGCAAAAGATTCTATATCACTTTTATTGATGATTGTTCTAGATATACAGTAGTCTATCTATTAAGATCCAAAGATGAAGCCTTTGAAATATTTCTGAAATATAAGTCAGAAGTTGAAAATCAACTAAATAAGAAAATAAAGAGATTGAGATCGGATAGAGGTGGTGAATATGAACTTAAACGATTTAATGAATTTTGTGAACAACATGACATAATTCATGAGACTACCCCTCCATATTCACCTGAATCTAATGGTGTTGCTGAAAGAAAAAATAGAACACTCAAAAATATGATGAATGCTATGCTTATAAGTTCTGGTGCACCTCTGAATCTGTGGGGGAGGCTATACTCTCTGCTTGTCATATTCAAAATAGAATACCCTATAAGAAAACCGTATAACTCCATATGAAATCTGGAAAGGACATGCACCAAACTTAAACTATTTAAAAGTGTAGGGGTGCCTAGCCAAAGTTCTTCTACCTGAACCCAAAAGAAAGAAACTAGGACCCAAAACCTTTGACTGCATGTTTATTGGTTATGCCCAACATAGTGCTTCATATAGGTTTCTTGTGACTAGAAGTGATAATAATGTTATGGAAATTAACACTATTGTTGAAAATAAAAATGCAGATTTCTTTGAGCATGTTTTTCCATTGAAAACCCATGTTGATAAACTATCTCATGCTTCATCATCTAGTCATGCACAAGAATCTGATGATAATGAAGAGATTGAACTAAGAAGAAGTAAAAGAGTTAGAAAAGAAACTGACTTTGGTAAAGATTTCTTTATATTTCTTATTGATGATGACCCTCTAACTTATAAAGAGGCTATCTCTTCTCCGGATGCTCCATTCTGGAAAGAGGCTATTAATAATGAATTAGAATCCATATTATCAAATCACACTTGGGAACTTGTTGATTTACCACCAGGTACAAAACTATTGGCTGCAAATGGATATTTAAAAGAAAACTGAAACCTGATGGGTCTTTGGATAAATTTAAAGCTAGATTGGTTGCTAAAGGATACACTCAAAGAAAGACTTTGATTATTTTGATACATTTGCTCCTGTGACTAGAATTGCATCTATTAGAGTGTTATTTGCTTTAGCATCTATTCATAAGCTTGTGATACATCAAATAGATGTTAAAACTGCATTCTTAAATGGAGAATTGGAAGAAGAAATATATATGGACCAACCTGAAGGTTGTGTGACAACTGGAAATGAACATAAAGTTTGCAAACTTGTAAAATCTTTATATGGTTTAAAAAAAGCACCCAAACAATGGCATGATAAATTTGATAGTGTTCTTGTTTCCAATGATTATCAGATTAATGATGCTGATAAATGTATTTATACTAAATTTGAGGATAATGTTGGTGTTATCATATGTTTATATATTGATGATATGCTTATATTTGGTACAAACTTAGAAATTGTAAATGACACCAAATCATTTTTGTCCTCTAACTTTGACATGAAAGACATGGGTGAAGTTGATGTAATCCTAGGAATTAAAATAACTAGAGATTCTGATCGTATCATGCTTTCACAAGGACACTATATAGAAAGAATGCTGAAGAGATTTGGTCATTTTGACTGCACTCCTGTTTCCACACCTTATGATGGTAGCATTCATTTAAGAAAGAATAAAGGACAAAGTGTGTCACAATCTGAGTATGCACAAATCATTGGTAGTTTAATGCACTTGATGAACTATACACGACCTGATATTGCTTATGCCGTGGGACGACTTAGTCGTTACACTCAGTGTCCTAATAAGGACCATTGGACAACATTATATCGAGTGCTAAAGTATCTAAAAGGAACTATTAATTATAGTTTGACATATTGTGGCTTTCCTTCTGTTTTAGAGGGATACTCAGATGCTAACTGGATCTCTGACTCTGATGAGTTAAAATCTACAAGTGGATATGTGATCACACTTGGTGGGGGTGCGATGTCTTGAAAATCATCCAAGCAAACCGTCACAGCTCGCTCCACTATGGAGTCTGAATTTGTTGCCTTAGAGAAGGCAGGTACTGAGGCTGAATGGCTCAGGAATTTTTTGATTGATATACCAATTTGGAAGAGACCAGCTCCGTCTGTGTCTATTCATTGTGATAACCAAGCTACTATTGCTAGAGCTAAGAATAAAATTTACAATGGAAAGAGTAGGCATATTCGCCTAAGACATAAAATTGTAAAGCAGCTGCTGGATGATGGGATCATATCTCTTGACTATGTGAGGTCAGAGCTTAATATAAGTGATCCATTTACCAAACCACTAGAGAGAAAACTAGTAGAGAATACATCGAGGGGAATGGGACTCATGTCTATAACAAAGAGTCAAAAATGATAGTACCCAACCTATGTGATTGATGAACTCATGAAGTAGGTTCATATGGGTAATAACAAATCATTTGTTGACTTGGAGTTGCACTATCATTATTTTATTATTATTGAGAAGTCCCTTCCTATGATGTAGATAGTGCAAATTGCAATGTGCAAAGGATGAGTATTAGCTCTTAATGGATTACCATAGCCCTTATTGGGTGGTGTGTTTAATTGCAATGCACACTTGATGGATCCACCTATATGAGTGTGGAAGTGGGGCCGCTTCCTATGAGAATGTAGACATATTCTCTAGAGCACTCATGAATATCCAGGCAGGGCGCATGGCCGATTCGCGCCAACCCGTTTGAACAGCTCGGTTCTTTGAATGATATGTGGGTTGTAGGTCAATGATCCATAATTAGGAAGATTGGTTCATAGAAACTTTATGTTTCACCAACTTCCTGTGGGACACACCTACATATCCTAGGTAGTGGTTCATAGACCAAAAGTCACCATTATTGATGCATTGAGTTCTTATGTTTCCTCCTCTTCTCTTTCGTTCCTATTATCCTTTCGTTTAATTTTGAAATAGTGGGGGATTGTTAGCATTTTGAGGGTATTTCAAAATTAAGCCAAGTTCTTTTAGTCCCACATTGGATAGGATAAGAACTCCTTAGTGTTTTATATGGAGTCTCTTTCATGATGGGTTGTGTGGGCTAGAAACTAGGGGGTGCTCGCGCGCACACAAGCCCATTGAGGCCCAGTGAAGGGAATTGGGCTACCGGATCCAGAAAACCTTAATGCGCATGTGCGCCCGCATCGTACGCGCGCAGGGGGGGTGCAAATCCGGGTTTCAGAGCCTAGCGGGTGTGCCCAAATGGGTTAAGTTTTGCCAATTTTATTTTTGGATTTAAAATTAAAATAAAATCTTTTCAAATCCTGTCATAATATTTGGGTCAGAGATAGCTGTTGAGATTCGTATCTTTCCTGTCCTGTTCTCTAATTGCAGTGGCTCTTCCCGAGGCTTTCTCTGCACAAGGAAAGATTGGTTCTCTGTCCAAGGATTTTTATCTTCCCAAAGATTTTCTAATGATGATAAACTCCCTTTATAAAGGATCTATTCTCTGCTATCAAAAATAGAACTCAACCATCCTCCTCTTCCTCTGAAATTTTCATAGACTCTTCAGTTCTTCCCTGCATCTCTGGAGGAAACAAAAACGAGCTGTTCGAGGGCCTGTGCATTGCGAGTGCACGCTTGCAGGGCCAGCGATCGTTGAATCCTGGAGGGTAGGCCGCCATCAACCTGCTGCACCGAGATACTCTCTCAGAGGGGCGCGATCTACTCTTAAGGATAGTGCTCCGCACGCCTCGATCAAATTAAGAAGTTCCTTCCTTCTTGAAAGTTTAATTTAAATAGCTTAGTAGTATTTCGTATATCATTTTCCAACACATCACACATCATATATTTACTCTACTTTCAGGCAAACAAACATCCCCTACTTTACAAAATCCCCGTTTTCATGGTGCAAAGTATTTAAAGAATAAATGCAAGGTAATCTAACTGGGAGAATAGAGTTGTCATTTTCAAAAACTATTTATGTGAAAAGAACACTCGTAACATCTTTTTAGTGAGAAAGAAGGCAGCAGTTATACTTCTGAAGTCTGTGTGTTTGATTGGCCAAATTTGAGCGGGGGCAGGAAAGTGCGATTTTGCGCTGCCAGTTCTGGGATTTCAAGCAATCACTATCCTGCGTATGAGCCCTACACAAATTTGAGCCCCATTAAATGACTTGTTTGGATGAAAATAAGCACGTTTGGCCCCGCGAATTTCAAAATCTATTTTTCCAGCCAAGCAGGCCTTTGAGCAACGCCAACACAACTACCCCTCCAACTTAAAATATACCGTCCTTATAATTATTATCACTGTGATGTTAGATCTAAATTTATTCCATACAAGATCTACATATACTGTAAGCCTCTTTATCATGATCAAAGGGAAGGAGGGTTTTAGGCATACCTGATTCCATCACGAAGAGGATGCCGAAAGTTGCACGATCTCGAGGACGCCGGGTTGAGGGAGAGGATTCTTCTCTCCAGCCACCAAGTTCTCTTCTTTATCCTTGAAGGAGATGAGAGGCCTCCAAGAGAGAGATGGTTATTCTTGTTAGTGGAGAGGGAACCCTACTCATGATATATATAGCATCAAGAAACCCTAGTTCAACTCATCATAGATCTAGGCCCTTGATTTATAACACGAGTTCCACACGTGTGATGAGTCCCACATTCAAATTTAAATACACTCATGGCTAAGTGTAATTGAAAACGTGTCTAGACCCAAACCATTTAGGTTTGATCAATTCTTTATTGGGTCAAACAACATAGGTTAAGTGGGCGGGTGCAAATATCCAATTGACTTGAGTAGGCCCAAAAATAAGTTAGACTATAAAACAAAATAAGTCTAACAATCTCCCACTTGGGCCAAGCAAGTCATACTGAATAGATATTATGCATAACTTTATGACGTCAAAACTTTAACCGCCGACAAACCACGTTTCAAAACAATCTGGTCCATTAAGAGTCCTGCCACCGAACATGGCGATCGTTACCTTCTATATAATCGAGGTAGGACCTTCCACATCACAAGTTTCAGAACCCCTAACGACATAGATCAAATGTGGACGTGTGGCATGGAAATGTCCTCTGATCAAATAAGGTACAATTCCAACTGGTTTCCACTTTATGACTCCAACGAGTCTAACCTTATGACTCCAACGAGTCTCACTTTATGACTCCAACGAGTCTAACTGCTAATTCAACAAACTCAAATGCGCAAAAGTAAACTTTAAGAAAAGCAGTTATAAATTTATTTATCAGAATCAACAAATATCCATAAAGTGCACTTAGAAATAATGTCTGTTACATAAAATTATCCACTCCCACAAAATCAGGATATCATAATGACTAGTCATCCCCATATGAGCAATATGCTCTAAGAATACTTAAGGTGAAAGTCCTTTAATGAGTGAATCTGTAATGTTAAGAATAGTGTCATCACTATCAACAGACAAAATATGATTCCGAACTTTATCATTGATGACAAGAAACTTGATGTCGATATGCTTCGACTTTACTGAACTCTTGTCACTATTGTAGTAGAGCTCTATAGCTCTTATTATCACAGTATAGCTGTAATGCCCTCTCGACTAAATCCACCATCTTCCTACAATAAGGAAAATATAACATGAAGTGGACTCCCTATTGTCGATACATACAGCATAATCTTAATCTGTGTATCCAATCAGCTGCAACTGATCAGATTTCATGTAGTCTTTTATTGATATCGCATAACCTTCTTGACAGTCTTCCAGAGATCAATCCCATGATTGATCAAGTTTCTGTCAAGGTTCTCAACGGTATATGCTATGTCTGATGGGTACAAACTTGAGCATACATCAGACTTACAACCGCCAATGCATATGGAATGTCTTTCATTTGCTCTTTCCATAGATCGTTCTTGGGACATTAGAGTAGACTTAACTTATCTCCCTTAGTGACAAGCGCATCACCCAAAGAGCAATTCTTCATGCCATATCTATCTAGCACTTTATCGATATAGGCCTTTTGTGATAAATCTAATATTCCACGTGTCCTGTCACGTTGAATCTGGATGCCTATCACAAAAGAAGCGTCTCCAAGATCTTTCATCTCAAAATTCTTTGAGAGAAAACTCTTGGTCTCAAGTAGAAGATCTATATCGTTACTTGCTAATAGAATGTCATCCTCTAGCCTTATGTCAAACTCATTCTATTGGAGATAAACTATATAGTCATTTGTAATGACTGATCTCCTCTCCTAGTTGATCTCCTAGGTACTTGTGGTTGAGAATTTTCAGTTTCTACCTCACCAGCATGATCTACTTCAGGATGAACTGTATATGTATCTTGTAAGGATGCAACTGTATTTTCATCTTGAAGTGGAACAACTACTTTATCATTTGGAACAATTGTCATGGGTATAACAATATGTTCTTTCTTAAATATGAAATCTTTATGTAGTTGACTCCCACTGTTCTGAATATTCTCAAAAAAATTTAGCAATCCGTCTTTATGTTCTTAGTGGAGGGACAATAAAACTTAAAACCTTTATAGCTCTCAGAATACCCTACGAATAAACAACTAACTGTCATTGAGTCCAACTTCTTCTCATATGGTATATATGACCGAGCTTCCGCTGGACAACCCCAAACATATAGATGCTTAATACTGAGAGATTTCCCAGTCCATAACTCATATGGGGTTTTAGTTACTGTTTTACTAGGTATTCTATAAGGAGGTGACAACCATTTTTAAGGCTTCAATATATAATGACTCTGGTAGAGTAGTGTGAGCTATCACTCCCAACTATATCCTTTAATGTGTGATTTTATCTCTCAGCAATACCATTTTGACGAGGTGTCCCTGATATGGTGTACTAAGCGATAATACCACTCTTTCAGAAATCGACAAATGGTTCTGGACATTTACCTGATTCGTCATATCTGTCATAGTACTCACCACCATGATCAGATCTAACGGCTTTAAACATGTCCAATGATTGAGATTTCTCATGGAACAAGTACAGGTACCTATAACGAGAGTAATTGTCTGTAAAAGTGATGAAATATTCATGGCCATTCCAAGAAGCTGTAGGGAATGGACCACAAATGTCTGTATACACCAAATTAAGACACTTGAACTTCGTCTAGTACCAAACTTTCTAATGTTTCTTTAATTAATTTTCGCTTAGTGCCTATGATATTCACATATAGAGATTCAGTATATAAAGCATGAAGTTTCAATTTATATAGCCATCAATCAGAATTCTAGTACCAACAACTTTAGGTTTGGAAAGTAGACTAAGCATTTCATTATCAAGAGTGACAGCAAAACTAGATCTGTCTAACAAATGAAATAGAAATATGATTCCGCCTAAAAGGACGGTACATATAAAGTCTCATCCAAATCTAAAACAAAAAACCAGAATCTAATTTAAGCCTACAAACTCCAACA
Source organism: Agave tequilana (assembly GCA_038442645.1). Classification (NCBI taxonomy): domain Eukaryota; kingdom Viridiplantae; phylum Streptophyta; class Magnoliopsida; order Asparagales; family Asparagaceae; genus Agave; species Agave tequilana. The sequence goes on from JAVJIF010004715.1 coordinate 203,769, forward strand.
ACTTTAATTGCAACTTTATTTCCATCACCCATGTATATGTATCGCTCAGTTGGGCTGGGCCTCCTTTGGTTTGGAAGTTCCGCATTGAATCGCTTATGTGAATTATCTATTCACAATTTATAAAGTGGCACTAAAACTAAATTAATCTCAGAATAAACATAAATATGAGATATACCCGCTAAATAGCCATTTCTGATACTTTATGCAATCCTACTTGAAGTGGCTTACTTTCTTACAGAAGAAGTATGCAATGACCTTAGGCTACTTTTTCTGCACTTTTGCCACTTAGGATCAGCCACTATAGTGGTGTTTATGTTCCTCCCTTTAGTTTCACTCTTTTTCCTTTTCTTATTAGTGGTGTTACCCTGAAATGCTAAGCGAGCACTTTCAGTCTTTTCTTGTTTCAACCTTTCTTCTTCCTGAACACAGTGACTAATGAGCTCAGTGAGACTCCACTTTTTCCTTTGAGCATTATAATTAATCTTAAAAGGGTTATACTGTGGAGGAAGAGAAATCAAATGAAGTGCACTAGAATCTCTTCGGAGAGTTCCAATTTCAGTGCCTTTAGTTTTGAAACAAGATTAGACATTTCCATAATGTACTCCTTTATGTTTCCTTTACCATTGTAGCGCATATTTACTAGCTTGCTAAAATGCGTACTAGCCTCAACTTTATCCGATTTAGTAAATCGGTCTGCTACTTCAGTTAGAAAACTCTTAGCACTAACCCTATCAGGCATAGTACCCCTAATAGTCATAGGAATAGTGTGCTTTATAACCATTAGACACATTTTGTAAGATCTCTCCCACTTACCACAATTGACCTTTTCTTTACTGAACTTTTATTAGTGATAGTAGAGATCCACAATCTTTAAGGTGTACTTTAGGTGCATGAATTCAAGAACGATCATTTACGTGGTCTTACCACTTCTTAAAGTTTGTACCATTCAATTTATACTACATAAGTGTACAATTTCTCATCAGTTTAACATAAACATTGCATTTAATAAAATTCTACTACAATAGCCATAAAAATTGAATTTTAGAAAATGCAACCAGTTTAACCGATAGAGCTGCCGGTTAAACTTTCAGAACAAGTTGTGTCTCTATATGCCAACACTGTACTGGCCCAATATAGATATCCTAAAGTCTAGGTCCTATGTAAGAGAACAGCCTTCCTTTGAGCCGACTGTCACTTTATAGGATTGGTCGTAAAGTTTAAGTAATCTATATTGGCCATATAATATATGTAATGACCCGGCCATAATGACAACCTTCCTTTGGGCCGATTGCCACACGCATGGGCCATACAAATTTATGCATCTGGATTCTTGTTCCGCCATCGGACTAATTGATGAGGGTAATGCAATATGGGCCAATAGTGTGACAACCTTCCTTTGGGCCGATTACCACACATCAAGTTCTCCCACTTGCATTACCCACATCAAGTATCCGAAGCCGTACATAATTCGGCCAAACAATAGTCTTCCTTTGGGCCGGCTATTGTCCGCATGAACTACATACGCAATTAAATAAGCTCTTTTATAAATTCTTTAACTTGAACATGTATATATTTTTATCTGTGTGTTATTAACTGTAGTAAACATCAATATTCATTATGCTAGGCAATATAAGCAATAATATAAATATTGATGAAGCGGAAGCATGTAAGGGTACACATAACCATGATAAACAAACACTTCAATGCCTTCTTTTTGTCAACTAACTACTGTTTTATCATGTATAATTCCTGTAATACTGTAGTGCTCGTCAAGAGCTTCGAAACGGCTGTTTACATGCCTAAAACAGAGGTCGGATGAGCCCGTAACGGCTAATTGAAGTTTCTATTGACAAAACGGGTCTGCAGTGCTCATCGGGTCTGAATCAGACCCGACCCGCAATGGTTAAGTTATTGGTTTCCTTTCTTATTGGGCTGGGTTTAAATGAACTGAATAAAACCCAATTAGCTTTATGTGAGATTGATTGGGATTAGGTTTCTTTATTTGAGTAGAATTCTATCCCAAAATATCCTTAATAGACTAGAATTATATCTCAATCATAATACTCAAATCAATCTCAACAATCCCAATTGAAAATTAATATGAGATTAATTAGGAGTAAGTTTCCTTATTAGAGTAAAATTCAATCTCTAAATTTTAAATCCTAATTAATCTCATAATCTCAAATTAAGGAAACCCTAAATAATTAACCAAATTCTTTTTTTTTTTTTAATTTTTATTCTTCACAACCCGTGTGTCTGCATGCGTGCAGGCCATGCCAATTTAAATTTTTTTTATTTTATTATTTTTTTTTTTAATGTGAAAACACTTCATGAATGCCTGCGCTGGTGCTTCCAGCGCAGATATCTCACATGCCCCCGGTTTTTTTTTTTTTTTTTTTTAATACTTTAAGGCCTATCATGCAACTGCATGCGTCCAGCCAAATTTTGATTTTCATTGCATGCAGGCGCCTGCAAGCGCTTGCATGCAAACTGGCAGCGGATTTTTTTTTTTTAAGAATTAAAAATAATAATAACACACAGATATAAATCATAAAAAATATATACATGAATTTAATTTAATCATCTCTAATTTAATTCAATTACTTGAGACACAAAAGATAATCTTTATTGAATTAAATACAGAGATTCATAATTTTCATAAATCGAGATCAAAAATTATTACTTTATATCCCGATGATCTGATAAAGAGGAGGCTCTGATACCAATTGTTAGATCTAAATTTATTCCATACAAGATCTACATATACTGTAAGCCTCTTTATCATGATCAAAGGGAAGGAGGGTTTTAGGCATACCTGATTCTATCACGAAGAGGATGCCGAAAGTTGCACGATCTCGAGGACGCCGGGTTGAGGGAGAGGATTCTTCTCTCCAGCCACCAAGTTCTCTTCTTTATCCTTGAAGGAGATGAGAGGCCTCCAAGAGAGAGATGGTTATTCTTGTTAGTGGAGAGGGAACCCTACTCATGATATATATAGCATCAAGAAACCCTAGTTCAACTCATCATAGATCTAGGCCCTTGATTTATAACACGAGTTCCACACGTGTGATGAGTCCCACATTCAAATTTAAATACACTCATGGCTAAGTGTAATTGAAAACGTGTTTAGACCCAAACCATTTAGGTTTGATCAATTCTTTATTGGGTCAAACAACATAGGTTAAGTGGGCGGGTGCAAATATCCAATTGACTTGAGTAGGCCCAAAAATAAGTTAGACTATAAAACAAAATAAGTCTAACATGTGACTCTACTGCTTGCCAGCTCCACCGCCGACATATCTACTCTAAAATCTAATTAAGATCTCTATTTAACTTTCAAGAAGGAAAGGAACTTCTCTATTTTAATTCAGACGTGCGGGTGCTCTACCCTCCAACTCTGACTGACAAGAACATGACATGGAGCTCACGGCCGACCTGACTGCTAAGCTATTTAAATTTAACTTTCAAGAAGGAAAGGAACTTCTCTATTTTGATCTAGGCGTGTGGTGCTACCCTCAAACTCTGACAGACAAGAACATGACATGGATCTCGCCTGCGAGGCTCTTGAAATCCGGATTTGTACCCCCATGCGCGTGCGATGCTGGAAGCGCACATGCGCATTAAAAGGTTTTCTAGATCCGGTATAACCTAATTTTCTTCACTGGGCCGCAATGGGCTTGTGCGCGCGCGCACCCCCTAGTTTCTAGCCCACACAATTTATCATGAAAGAGACTCCATATATAAACACTAAAGAGTTCTTTTCTTATCCAATGTGGGAGTAAAAGAACTTTTCTTAATTTTGAAATACCTTACAAATACTAACAGGTCTCAATCCAAATTTCATGATTTGTGTACAATGGACTTTGTTAAAAAGTGTCTTCATTTTAGTAATTAATTGATAAGATTAATTACTGATCCAGTTAGCCTTGCCGCGGCTTGTTTTGGTTACCCTAATTCTTTGTTTCTGGAACTCAGGAGAGTCATGGATGTACCACCTCAAAGGTATTCTTTTTTTTTTTTTTAAGTAATAAAAAAATGTATTCTTACTCATATGTCGGGCTGCAAGTGGGCCCGGGTTTTCGGGCCTGAGCAGTATTCGGTCTTTTCGCCCCGACTCGGGTTTAAAATCTTGAACCGTAAATTGGGTCTGGGCCAGGGTCTAGATTTTGTATAAACTACTAACAGTATTTTCGTATAAATCTACTGTCTGATAAAAAGAAAACCTTAACACAGTATCTTTGATTTTGTACAAGCTACTAAGTCTTATGAGAGTACATGCGTGTTTTCTTGTGAATTATGTAACATGAGTTTTATTTTCCCCCCATAAAACGCTGATAGGACAAGGTTTTTTTTTTTTTTTAAAAAGTAATTTACCCTTTATTTTTTAGGGTTTTTTTTTCTCATATTTACACTCAAAATCTTTCTTAATTACGTATCACCGTCGAAATCTTCATATTTTCATATCGACGCTCTAACTAAAATATTTTGAGAATATGCTCTTTTTAAATTCAGATATGCTAAAAAATATGTGAACTTACAAGAATGCCCTCATCTTTTTCATCTCTTTCCCTCTTAATAAATCCAATTTCTCTCCAATCAACCCTAACTCCGGCCATCTCCGACGGGGCGAGCGCAAGGAGGCAGGGGCAGTTGAGAGTGGTGCGGACAGCGACGATGGCGACATCATGGTGAGGTGGTAACGGGCGGCAAGGAGGAGAGAGAGTGAGAGAAAGAGAGAGTGAACGTATTTTCTAAATAAGTAGAGAGTATAAATGTATTTTCACCAAGCTACCATTAGAAAATAGATTAAAAGGGGGGGTTTGTCCAAACTTATAAATTTTGAGGGACCGATATGAAAATATGAATATTTCTTGGTGAATACAAAATTAAGAAAAATTTCACTTGCCGATATGATAAAAAAAACCCTTATTTTTTAAGAATTTACAAACAAGGTATTGATACCCAAATACAACACCTTCCTCATTCTTTAGAGCGTCTGAAGTATTATTCTTCAACATTCACTGATTAATTATTAAGGAAAAAATGTATTGGCATGTAATTGTAGAAATTACTTAACTTTAAAAATAACAAATAAATATAATCAATTGAGATGGAAACAATGCTACCAGCCTACAGAAAAAGTCGTGCGAAGTTCATCTTCTCTGAATGACCATTCATCTTTCACACAGGTCACCAACGCGAATGTCCAATAACAGTGAGATTCTCCCAATATTTCGTGTCATCTTGTGTGTGAGGCCACAAGGAGGGACAAGAAACGGAAGACATGAACTCTATTTGCCCATGAAAAGAAGAAAACTTGCTGAAAATATTATTGAAAATCGTTAAAAAAGAGTTTTATGTGATCGTAACTTTTCGTTATGACTGAAGGGAAAGTTTTATCGAACTGCTATTAGGCCAGATTTGTATATGGCACAGAATGCTGGGTTATAAAGAGAATCATGTCAGAAGATGAGTGTAACAGAGATGCATATGCTTCGGTGGATGTGTGGTAACACGTGGAGAGATAATGTGAGAAATGAGGATATTCGTACTAAGATAGTTATAGCCTCAATAGAAGAGAAGATGAGAGAAAATCGCCTACGATGGTTTAGTTATGTGCGACGTAAACCTACAGATGCACCAGTCCGACGAATAGAGCGTATCAATTTAGGACAAGTTAAAAGAGCGCTGGGGAGACTGAAGAAAACATGAATGGAGGTAATACGACAAGATATAGAAGCTAAAAGTCTTAGTGAAGGCAAATTGCTCGATAGGGATGAGTGAAGAAAGCTGATCCATGTGCCCGATCCGGCGTAATTCTTTTTTCGTTCATGTAGCCTACCTCAAATACTTGGGACAAATGGCTTAGTTGTTGTTGTTGTTATTAAGAAACTTCTAGTTTTATAAGGATAAGGAGCAAGAGAAAAATATCTTGTAGATTTTTCCTTTAAAAGCAAAGTTATCTATTTCTTTTCCTTCTAATTAACTCAACCGCCAACGGGATTCACCGGCGACCTCTAGGGGGCAAACCTGGGGCCTGACTGGGACCACGTTGGGGAGAAGAAATATCTGGGAGACGGTCCTCGAAGTTCTATACAAATCTAATATGAACTTAATTCTCTTTTATGGAGAGCTTACGTTAGTGTTAGTAAGGTTAGCTGGAATGCAGTTAATCCGTTCGCAACTCTATTTATTTGGAAAGAGAGAAGAGTTCAACACATTTTGATTTTGGTCAAAAAAAATGTGTAAAAATGTATTGACTTGGTTAAAGCATTGAGGAAAAATGAAATAAACGATAAAGCATAAAATTTCCAAAAAATACAATCGAAAATAAGTTGAATCATCTAAATCTCATACAAACCTATTTGAAATCTTAAATTTCCTATTTGAAATTTCTTCCTTTACTTTAAAATATCCAACAATTAGTACAATGAAAGTGTTTTGACCTTTTGAAGGTCAGTGAAGTTTCTGTGGGTTAGTTGAGGTTTTTCAGATGGCTTTCAAATAAGGAGCTGTTAGTTTGCTCGGAAGAAATCTTGAAGTGTCTGAAGTGATTCCTTTTCGAGCTCTTCGGTTGTTTGTTTCATACTGAAGAGAAATGCGGAAGACATTGAAGGGACTTCGGTGAATTCTGCGTGGCACGTTGATGTGAAACGTGTATGCATGCAAGTAGGGAATCACTGATAATAATGAACTCGCTACACTTCTTCAAAATCTATGATCGTGACAGAAAAATAGTTTTAAACTAGCAATATAATATAGATGAATTTTAATAATCAGTTACAAGCGTAATTCAGACAATTCTGCTCTCAATTAAATTTAAACACGATACTCGGTTATAATTGCAATAGTTCTACTCGATATCAATGATAAGTAACTTACAAGTTTATCAAATTCTCAAACCTCACGATATCTATGATAACAGTTTAGAGATAAAATTAATCGTTGTAACCCGATGAATAATCTGATTGCAGAAATTACAACTTACATACTGAGAAGCTCACATTCCCATTGTTGTTGATTTTGTTATAGCTAAACTTGTCGCTGATCTTGTTGTCATTGTCGTTCTTGTTTATCTGCTGTTCTTCCTGTGTTGTTCTGTTATTGTTGTAGTAGTTGTTATTGTTGATGAAGACTGGCTGATCTGCAACAGTTAGGCAACGACAACCAACAAAGAAGAGGTAGGATAATGGTTGGCTGATATGCAACAACCAGGCAACGACAACAGACGAAGAAGGAGGTGGGTGATGTTTAGCTGATTTGTAGCAGCCAAGCAGTGGTGACAGATAGGGAGAGGAGCAATCGGGGAAGAGGAGGAGAGGAAGGAGCAGTCGGGAGAAAGGGAGGTCGCGGGGGAGAGGAGGAGAGATTACTAGGGTTAGGGTTTTGAAGAGGGATTAGGATTTTGAATAAGGATTAAGGTTCTGGAAGAAGAGAAAGATGATAGGATAACGAATTAGGGTTTCACACTCCTAATTAGTGTTAGTTAGGATTTCACACTCATAAACTAGAGGTTTTCACTCAAAGAGAGAATCAAAATCTCACAAAGTTGAGTTTTTTCATAATAATTCAGTATTCATTCATTAACTAATACATGAGCTTTTATATAGGCTTTACAAGATCTAACTTTCAAATTAAACCCATGTGATATTAAACTTTAAAAGAAATAAAAGAAAACAACTACTAATTAAAAGAAAGAAAACAACTTTAAATAAAATAAAAATTACATTGATTCCAAATCAATCAATCAAACCATATAGATGTGATGCGTCTTCCCCACTGATGATATACGTGCCAAGGTCGTGATTGGATGTCCGCATCACATGTCACGTAGGACTACTTTGGGAATTATATTCGGATAAAAATGACCTGAAGACACATAAAAAGTAGATGTAGATCATGCCTAATCTTTTATTTAGAATTTTTTTTAATCAATCATTTAATTAGAAAACAACACAAGAAATATAAGTAGATATTACTTGATGATGACATTTTCGTATTTTGAAAAATGAAATTCTAAAAAATACTATAGGCTCTTAAAAGCTTGTATGAGGCAAATACCTAAAAATGATCACCTAAATACCCAAAGACTGTTGAAGTACTTCAATAATGTAAAAGAGACTTCCGATGCTTCGAGCTCCTCCGAGCAAACAAACAACTCCAAAAGTGTAATTACTGCTCTAATTCTTTTCTTTTTCGTGAGCTGCCTATTTTCCGGAGAAAAATTATGTCTCACATTGAAAGTAAGGTGTAGTTGACTGTTAGTGATTGAATGAGTTAATTGGCTCACAATAGTAGTCTTTTGGACAGTCCAAATAAAACGATCAAAGTACATTTTAGAATTTTTAGTCTTTATGGGGTAGTTTCTTTTGTTTTCTTCTCTCCATTATGTTGAAAAGAACATTTTTACGTATCTTTCTTCCTAAAATTTTAGTGCTTAGATCCTACTAGTGGTTCATATATTCTGGGTTCGGTTCATGTATGTGACTCACACACACATATAATAAGAGGGTCAATCACATGTTGACATGTGAATTGAAACTCTTATAATCTCTTATAATATGTGTGAGGCTCACGCATATAACATATTATAAGAGAATCAATACACGTACCCTTTATTATATGTGTGCGCGACTTATACACAATACACATGAATCGAACCGATATGTTTGCTCTCCTCTCCTGGGGATAGTTCTATTCCAATTTGCCGGAGTTTGACCAGAACAGTTATTGAACTCTCACCAAACAATTTACTCCATGGAATTGTGTGGGTCCCACCCCGCAAAATCTTCAGGGTGGGGGAAAAAAACGAAAGGCCCACACCTTTTTGAGTCAAGCATAGGCCATTATTTATTATTATTTATCGGAAATGATGGGATGATGATGTGACGGGACAATGACCATTACTGTTGCCAGACACTGCCAGCATCAAACGAGAATGGGTCCCGACCCGACCCGACTTGACCCGACTCGACTCGAAACAGTGACACCATAAGCCAAAGGACCGTTAATATCTAGACTGGAGGGCAAATCGGTCATTTCGACTCCCGCTATTTGAACGCGGTTTGCTCCCATAATAAAAGTACCGAACGCCAAACACACCAGCAATACTCAACCGCGGTCCGCCAAACTCTTTTCCTTCCTCCTGGAGACCCCTTTTCATTGATCTTTGCACCTAAATTACTCTCTAGCCGCAGCCATGTCGTCGAGCTTATATTTGGAGAGGGGCGTCGCCAATGGGAAGCCCAGGGGACCCAATCCTCCACCTCCGGCGGATGCGGCGGCGACGCCCTTCTACTTCGAGCCTCAGTCGGGGGCCGAGAGGGAGTGGACGTCGTGGATCGTGCCGATGATCGTCGTCGCGAACGTCGCCGTGTTCGTCGTCTCCATGGGAATCAACAACTGCCCTGCTCATGCTCGGGGCAGCAGGTTCGGCTCCTGCGTCGCACCCTTCCTCCATCGGTTCTCGTTCCAGCCTCTCAGAGAGAATCCCCTCTTCGGACCGTCCTCGTCCACGTGAGTTGTTGTCTTTCTCTCTTCTTGAATTTGTTCGGTTCGGGGTAAAGTTGGGATCTTTCTTTCGTATTGAATAGATCTGGAGTTAATAGGAAAGAAACCCTAATTCGGGAATTGGCAGCCTTTTAGGTTGTTCTTGGAAACCAAAAGCAATGCCCTTTATGAACTCGGCATTGCTAAAGTTAAAATATTGCTAACTTGGTTATGTTGTTGCTAAAGTAAAGAAAGGTAATACCGTAAAAGCACCGGTTACAAATTAGATAAAATAACCAATTTGTTTGCTGTCGATGTATGATTGTAGGAACTGATGAATTTAATATTTTCTTAGATTTCTATGATTTTGTATCTGGTGTTATTATCTTTTAATTTCATTTCTCATCAAGTTTGTTTGGTTGTCATTGGCCTTCTCCGGGAAAACGTAACTAAACCAATTACCTGCTGATTTCCTGACTCATACATTGTTAACTATTGTTGATTACTCTGCTTAACAGAAATCAATCTGACAACTAATCAAGATCACTGAGATATCAACAATCTAATTGGCCAGGTCGGCAAATATCAGGTGGGAGGTTTTCCGTTCAATAGAACGTTCCTTAATTTAAGAACCACCTTTTAATTTCCTTCCTTGGTTAAACACCAATTAGACTGAATCTAAATCAGTCTTGATATACTGTAAAGTATATCCCCTGTATAAAGGACTTAGTTCACTTATACAGTATTTTGGAGTGAGGTACGCTTAGAGCGAATCTCCTTAAGACAATTACGTCCCCCGCACTGGTGCTAACGGGATAATGGACGCTGGTCTCTCAAGATACAACACTCCTTCACGGTATTTGGATAGCACTACCAAATCACCGTACGGTCGAACCGTAGTCAACCAGTACCTTCACAGGATCGTTGAAGCAGCGGTACAAGGACAAATTTCGGATGAATATTTGCCTTTACTTTGGAGTAGCACCCACTGTTGAGGACGAAGGAAGGTTGAAGAATATTCTTCTTCAGAAGTCTTAGATTCAGACAACAATTCTATAAAAGAATTTGTTGAATTTTCTAAGCCCTCTTTCAGAACGAATTTTGCAGAATCTCCTTTGGAAGTCGCTTCGGATTCCCACTTCTCGCTGGAAGTCGCTTTGGAACTCTACTTCTCAGTTCAGAACGCAGGCTTGCTTCTGCTTCAGAACTCAGATAGAAAGAGAGAGAGTTGTTTACTTGGTGTGTGTTATAATTGAGAATCCGGAGGGCTATATATAGTGCTTCAGGAGAGACCAACAGGTTCGAACCCAACGAAAGGATGCAACGGTTCGGTCTGAACTGTTGCAACCTTTGGCCGTCCAATTGGTTCGCAACCTTTGGCAGTCCAACTGGTTCACAACCGTTGGTAGTCCAAATTGGTTCGCAACCTTTGGTAGTCCAAATTCATATCCTGACAGCGGAGCGGGTCTGTTGGCGGGGCGGAGCGGAGCGGGTCTGGTTCGGATCCGGAGTGGCCATACCCTTGAGACCTGATTCAAAAAGAACTAGGCAGGGTAGGAACCCGAACCCAGACCCAGGCCCGAGCCCGAGCCCGGACCCGGACCGGCACCGGCCGGCCGCCGCCGCCGCCGCCGGCGGCGGCGCGCGCGCATGCACACATGTACGAGCGGGCATAGATCCCTCCCAATCGCGCGCGAAAACTCCAAGTACCCAAAGGGCACGCCCTTTGTTCTCAATTTTCTATATTTATACACCACGAACTTCCATCCCATGGCCAATGTGGGACTAAATGCTTTTAGCTACCTTTAGTCCCGTTTTGGCTTTGAATTAGGCAATCTTTAGACTTGAATATCTCATTCATTCGAAGTCGGAATTGAACATGTGAATATACCACGTTCATCCCCAATGGAAGGAGAACACACTCCAACCATCATCCAATTGATTCGATCAACGGATCTCGCCATAATTCAACTCAAAGATTCGCATTTATATTCTTCAATTCCAACAACTATGACAAAATTTTATCACCACCACCAGATTGATGGGAGCATGGCGTAAACGGCTCTGATTGTGTGAATATACTATGGGCTAGAATTAGGAGATTGATGTCTCACCAGAATTTTAGAATGTCTATATATATTAGGGAAGTGTTGAATTAAAAATAGCTGTGCACAACTTGAGGGATAGTTGAATCATGCGTGGGGTGTTGAATGTTCTCATTTGCCAACTTGGGGGGAAGTTGAAGCATGTGAATAGTCTCACATAGGATGTGCATTGTGGAAGTCTTTAGTATATATAGTTCTCATGAACTTATAGTGTTCATAGCTAGTGATTTTGAAGGAGGAACCATGAAAAACTCTTGGTTAAGCGTGCTTGGTCAAGAGCAATTTCTCGATGGGTGACTCTGTGCTAAGTTTATGCTCGGGTGTCACAAACATTGGTACAGTTGTGGTGTTATGACACCCTTCGTGATGGACTGGATACAATTGATGCCCTTTTAGGAAAGTGCTGAATTTCAATTCACCATGGAATTGAAATTCCTTAATTCCTAACAATAGTAACAAATCAAAGAATTGATTTGGATCCAGGAGTATGCCATTTGAATAGCTAAGAGCTTGATTCTAGCTCCTGCATTCAGGATGACTGGACACTTCCAGCTAAATTTCAGTAGGGTTAATAATAGCTTCACTTAACTATATTTGTTTGTGGTATGCTAGGTTATGATAAATGTTATATAATTTTCCCTTACAATAGGTTCCTTTTAGGAGGATATAGAAGGACATTTACTAGAGTTTCCAGCTTGAAATTGAAGTATTGAACTTTAAGCTAAACTATCATGTAAGGGAACTGTCTCTTCTGTGAAAATTCAATCATATTGGGTTTATAGAATTTTTTTTTTTTTTTTAAACTGTCTTCTTGGCTTATACTCTTAAACAGAAGTAGCAAGGGTCTAGAAACAACTCACTGTCATACTGAGGTCTGTGACTCTGTGCACAACACATGGGTTAACTGTATACCATATCACTATGCCTGTTGTGGAAACACTATTGTGAAGGAGCTCTTATTAGTATGCTCTCTTGTTTAGGCCTCCTTATTTATATGACTGATGTGTATAATTTCTTGTTTGAACCAACATCAACTGATAATCTGAGCTTGGGGAGAGTGTCTAAGGAAGCTCATTTTTGATGGCTAATCTCCCAGAAGATCTGACTCAAATTCTTCGAAGGGATGTTTCTAGGTGGTTGTACTGTAGGAAGTAGGTGTTTGTAGTTCTTTCCGAGTACCAAAAAGGAAAAATTCACAATTTGAACTTGCCATTACTTCCTCATGAATTAGGAATGCATAGTGATGTATTATTTTACTGTCATTAGTCAGGTGCTAACATGTTCTTTGTTTTTAGTGTAGATAATTTTGAGTTAAAAAAATTGTCTATGTGATAGGGGGTTAAGAATAGAACAACTTTTCAATGTATATTTCAGGTTGGAAAAGTTGGGTGCCCTTGAATGGGACAAAGTGGTCCATCAACATCAAGGCTGGAGGCTTGTTACGTGTGTTTGGTTGCATGCAGGAGTCATACATCTGATGGCAAATATGCTAAGCTTGGTTTTCATTGGAGTCCGCCTTGAGCAGCAATTTGGATTTAGTAAGCTCTATTCTTGTTAATATAAGTTGCTGATTGTTATGTTCTTTAGATCAAAATATCCTTTCCCATTTCCTACTCATTTAAAAAATAATAATAAAAGAAAAGAACAGAAAATCTAGGCTTCATTTATATTTGCATTCTTTGTCTGTTGCAACTGTAGTGGCTGTAAATTCTTAGCGGCACTGAATTGGACTGGTTTTGGATCCTATATTCATATGCTGCACTGTAGTTTCTACTTTCTACTGACCTTTGTTTCTTTCCCGGGGTATTTTGCAGTTCGGATTGGCATAATATACCTTATTGCTGGATTTGGTGGTAGTGTTCTTTCATCTCTATTCATTAGGAACAGTATCTCCGTTGGTGCTTCTGGTGCATTGTTTGGACTTCTTGGAGCAATGTTGTCAGAGCTCTTTACAAACTGGACTATCTATACAAACAAGGTAGTATATTCCTTTTTCCTCATTTTGATCGTTTATTTTTCATCAGTTACATTACTCAGTTGGCCCATGTGTCTCATTGTATTGATTGACTTGCTTTAATAGGCTGCAGCCCTACTGACTCTTCTACTGATCATCGTGATCAACTTGGCTGTTGGAATCTTGCCCCATGTTGATAACTTTGCACATATTGGAGGATTCTTAACAGGGTTCCTCCTAGGTTTTGTTTTATTGGTGCGACCACAGTTTGGTTGGATTGAACGCAGAAGCCTTCCTCCTGCAAGCCAAGTTAAATCCAAACACAAGGCTTATCAATATGTATTATGCGTGATTGCACTTCTGTTGCTTACAGTAGGGTAAGAAGATTTTCGTTAGATCCTTTCCATTTTATACTGGTTGTTACCATCTTGCAGTCATTGATTCAAAAAACTTTCACATTTATTCTCTGATTTCAAATTCCATAGGTTCTGTCTCACTATATATTTGTTTTGTTCTTCTTGGGTAAAAATCATTATAATTGTGAGCTTTTAGAGTCCATGAGAAGATCAAGTTCTCGAGTGCCCTTGTATAGTTTCAATGGTACTTTAGTAACTAAAATGGTGCTTAAAGTATGCTCGCAGCAGCCAATGCTAGTTTGATAAAAAAAATCTTGGTTTCTCTGAGCCCTGGCTAGCGTTAACAAGGTGGCATTGTTGCCTATGTTGAGCACTGATAAGAGTTGAGTTCCTATCAAACTATCAATGACAAATTGGTGTTAATTTGTGGTTTAAGATTTGATAGTAGCGGGGTTCAACTTTTACCATGGCCCAAAAGAAAATAGCTGCCAGAATAAAGTAAAAAGCTTTTTGCACATTAGCGGGGAAACTGGTTTGTAGAAAATAAAGTCCAAACTTCTGCAAACTTGGTGTTAATGCGTAAATACCAAACATAAAGTCATGATAATTAATGTATCAGCAACATGATAGCAGCTGTCTGCAAGAAACATCCTAAATTATGTAATAAATCAGTTGGTTAATCTGTGGACGCAAGCTGGCTCAAGAGTCAGGCTATCACAATTTCAATATCAGTGATAACAGTTCAGTTAGGTTTTGATTCTCTGCGGTAGAATCATTGTCAACTGGTTTAACTGATAAACTTGCATTTGTTCAAATCTTGACCTAAAATTTCCTCAGCTTTCTGGTGATGTTCTTTGGAGAAAATGGTTCATCATGTTATCCTTAATAAAGATAAAATAAAAGAGAAATTATTCCATTATTCTGGGTGTAATGCAGCAATTTTTCTGCACTCAGGTTCTCCTAATATTGTTACTTAGCAGTTCGTTCCCTCATTCTTCTGCCATTTCTTGCAGATTTATTGTTGGTTTGGTAATGCTGTGCCGAGGAGAGAACGGGAACGATCGTTGCCACTGGTGTCACTATCTCAGTTGTGTACCCACATCAAGATGGAGTTGTGGGAACTGAAGGGAGGAGAAAAATATAAGATTTGTTTTTCCTAGATGACATTGGGGGTGTTGTTGTGCTAAGTGATTTATTTTACTTTAAATTCATTTGTACATATGGAGTAGATAGGTGGAATGGAATTTCCTCAGTGATTTTCTAGTCACACAGTAGCAAAAGCATTCTTTCACATGTTTTTTATGCATCTTTACTATCCATATTTCACATGTATGTTGGTTGTGTCTATTTCTTCTTCCCTCCAAGCTTAGATTTTGTGATGTGATGTTATGCAATAGTGCCTAGCAAATCTTGAATTTGTGGAAATAATTGAGAACCCAGTTCGTGGGGTTCTTGAGTAGTTGTGATATTTGAATCCCAATCACAGATTTTTCCATCTGTTGTTTGGTACTGACATTTCGCCCTATACAGTCGGGTGCTCGGATGATTTTTTATAGGGGTTTTTAGATATGTACCCCTCAAATTTTTTGTATTTAAAAATTTACATCTCAAATCATTGATATTGCTTGTATGCTCCTTTAACTCTTTTGATTGCTAAAAACTTATTTCTATTATTAGTTTTTGGATGGAGTAGGATCAAAATACCCGTTACTTCGCCAAGTTTTTTTTATTAGTGAAAAAGCAGAAGATGAGGAGGAAGAAGAAAAAATGATATTAAGATTAGATTTAGAGTGTTGAATAAAATAGAAAGGGTAGATTAGTCAATTTTTATAGTTTAACAGTAAAATAGAAATATTCTCTCTTGATGATTTATTTGTCACAAATAGGATTCAAGTCATTTTTGACGCATAACCTTAAAATGCGTTCGGCTGGACCCAAATTTCTGGTAATAATTGTCAAGGAAACAGAGACGACAAGCTAATTTAAAGAATTTGATTGTAATATTATGGTAATGGTTCTTAATGTAGACACTTGAGGGCAAATAAATGTAACTAAAAAAGCATGAATAATCACATAAATAATAATGGGCAAATGTTTGAAATAATCTTATTTTAATAAATATTTTTTAAAAAACTCCTCACGAAAAATATTAGCGAAACCGACCTCCCTCACGCTAGTTGTGCGCCACATCGGCCAACAATCGAAATGGGGTTTAAAAATATCTGGTATTGCCAAGACCGGAGATTTATAAACAACATTTATATCTCCGGTGTTACCAACACCAGAATTTTATTACTAGTACATGAAACACTAGTATCGGTAACACCGAAGTTTTCTTCACATGACATAAAACTCCGGTGTTGATAAAACCGGAGTTCTTATACAAGGTATAAAACTCCGGTGTTGGTAACACTGGAGTTCTATGACTGTTTCCTTCAACCATCCTCTCTTCATTTGCCTTTCTGTTTGGGCGTTTCTGAGTGGCTTACAGAGTCCGGTGTTGGCATCACCAGATTTTGATAACTGACACCAACCACCAGCTGCCTTATTTGTTTATCAAAATTTTATATAACAAAACAAATTTCATAAAACAATTTCATATCTCAATTTCATATCATATTCATATTACATTCATATTCCCTTCATATCACAAACTCCATATCATGTATGATGTATCATATATCAAAATAATACAAGTATCATAAATCAAGATAACACACGAGCTAATAAACGTCTAATTTCTCCATGCCCTCGGCCTCTTGCACGTTCACGACCGCGTGCAGGGGCGGGCAGTCTTAGAATCCGGCTATGTCTTCAACAACTGGTTGAGAAGGCCCCGCCTCATCCTGTACCGCCTCGCTTTCCTTTGGAGGTGGATGTCGCCGGTGTCTGGTATAAACTATTATCACTCTTGGAGGTCCCGTTGTGCGTGCATATCTGCTCCTTTACCATCTGCCCGATGAACATCCTTCGGAGTATACCCACCCTCTGAGTCTCCTCCTCCAAAGCCTCTTCCATCATGGTCCCCATAGTCATATATCCTTCAATATGTCTCATGCAGTTAAGGAAAATCATATCAATATATCACATATGTAATTTTTATGAGAATTTAGTTAAAGATATTACCAACTCCCGCTCATATACAACATCAAGCTGATAAGCAATCGACGAAGGAATGCTCCTAATAATCTAGCGTCGAGTAATCCCTCAATACCACCTCATGTATTCTTCGTGTAGTGTGATGGGATGTCTCTCGTTCTGAACTTGATTGACTCATCAGCCCATTGTCAATAAGAACAAAATGCTCCGCTGCCCAATCACGCTGACACTTGCGTTCTACCAGAGGCAACTGCTCGACGGGTGCTGAGATATACTGATGGAAACCAAACTGTAACCCCGACCCTAGATGTGCGTGTCAATGTATCAGTACTCGATACAATGTTTGTATTTGATTTGACCTTTTTGGTAGTCGACTAAACATGTGTCAGCTCCATATATTATTTTCTAATATTATAGAATTTTCAAAAAATTTAGAATTTTTCTGGATTATTTTGGAAAAATCTTCGAATTCAGTGTCGACCGATACCGATAATTGACTCCATGATTTTTAATTTACAAACGGAGTTGAATTTCTAGAACTTGCTTTCAAATTATTCTTCAAGATCATATTTTCTGTTTTAGTATATATTTAGAGATTTTTTTTAATTAGTTAAAATTTGACCAAACCGGTTTCGACTGATATCACCGATCGATTCTAAGATTTTTAATTTGCAAATCAGACTGAATTTCGTGAATCTGATTTCACATTTTCCTCCGAATAATATCTTCTATTTACAAAAAATTTGAGAACCGTTCTTAATTAGTCAAATTTTGACCCAATTAAATAATATTAATTAATTCTTTTTCTTTATTTTCTTCTTCTCCAATCTTCTTCATTTCCTTCCCCAACAAGCCAGCCACCTCCACTGACCTCCTCAACAGACCTTCACCCACTGCCTTCTCTCTCTCCTCCCTATCTCTATTAATTTGTCTCTCACTTTTCTCTCTAAACTTTCTCTCTATTTCTCACTATCTCACTCTCTCTCTCTCTCACCAACACACACACACACCCCCTTTCTCTTCCCTCACCCTCTCCCACTCTTTCTCCGACGGCCAGACCGTATCGGCAACCACCCCAGGCCAACAACCTCTCTCTGTCTCTCTCTCTCTCAACTCTCTTTTCTCTCTCCTCTATTTCTCTCACTTTTTCTTTCTTTCTTCTTCTCCTTCCTTTCTTTCTCCCCCTCCTCTCTCCTCTACTCCTTCACTTGTTGGCCGCCGCCAACCTGGCATCATCGCCCCTGGCTGTGACATCCCCATCCCACCAGCGAACCACCCCCTCCTTCCTCTTCTTCTTTCTTCTCTCTTTCTCATTCTCCCTTCCCTCTTTCACTCTCTTTCATCTCTCTCTTGCCGTACCGGCAGTGTCGCCACTGTCCTGGCGACATTGCCGCCGAGCGATCAGGGTCGTCGTAGGCCAGGCCCAGTCGACGCTGCCCCTCTTCCTCTCTCGTTCTCTCATTATCTCCCTCTCTCTCATATGGGGCAAAACCCAATAACCCAAACCCATTAAACCCAAATCCAAAACCCATTCACTTAAGTATTGGGTTAGGGTATTAGATCTAAACTCGACCCGATAGTAACCCGAACTCACTTAAAAACTAAAGAAAGATAAATTTACACCAAACCCCTTGATAATTTCAAATATTTGCATTTTAGATTTTATTAATTACATATTTAACCCATTTTTAATGATTTAGTGTTCGGGCGATTTCTTGACCATCCGAAGTCCGATTTGGACGATTTTTAATCCGTTGTGATCGTAAAAAGACGAGCTACATCTCTGTAATAACTATGTGATTTTTTTATAAATGATATTTTATCATGTTAAATATAACAATTATTGATTTATTCAATAAATAGTGAGTATCGTTTAATAAATCATGTAAATTGTATAGCATTGTAAACAAAAATGAATTCGGACTTAATAATATTTTTGTGTGATTCTTGATTTACTATAAAATGTAGATGTATTATTTATACATATGGAGTTACTATTAGATGACAGATAAAAGAAATTCCATATTAATAAATACATTATAATTATTAAAATAATTGTGAAGAGTTTTAAAATAGATACTTGTATATAATTCATTTATGATATCGATCTTAGTAGCTATATATTATATTTATCTATTGACACATGTTCCTGTTACATATATCACCCTGACATAGTCACTATTATCTGTATCACGAGAATAACTATTATATATTGGATAATGCATTTCATGTAGATACTCTGCTACACTGGACACTGCTATACACACACACACACACATATATACATATATGTACACACACATACACACACATATTCTAGCATCATTTACAAGGATTACTGTTATTTGCATTATCCTGCACTCTCATTACATGGATACTCATTGTTATTTATTGTACTTATATCATCGTTACACGGATACTCTGTTACACTGGGCATTGTTAATTCATGTTCTTATATCACTGTTACATGCTGTATAGATGCTCTGGTTGTTCTTGTATTCATATTGCATAGATTATTGTTATTTGAATATTCATGGATTACTGTTACACAGATACATTTGAATATGTGATATTTGAATATGTGACATGACTATTTACGTATCACGTTTATTGATAAAAGACTCTTGTTACCTAGACATATGTCTATTGATATTTGATGTGTGGATTAAATGCCACGCGGAGCTAGTGCTATATGGAGTAAAGTGTCACACGACATACATGTATGGTGGGGGCCACCTCTTGAATTTACGAGAACCACCTCTATATCTACGGGGCCACCTCTAGAATCCCACATCTCTTGTTTTTGGTTATCTTGTTTAGTGATACAAAGATTACTCATGTCATGTATTCCTGTTACATGCCACATGCACTGTTATTATTCCTGATTCAATATATAATTTATTTATAATACAAGTAACACGGGGATGGAGGAGACTTGACAGTCGACTAGGTCTTATCGGATGGATGTCCATGGATCCATATTAGTCCGACTGCAGAGGATGTGGTAGTGCCGCCTATCACTTGTTATAGCTCATCAACCTTCTTGTTTCTTATTTCTTATATCTTGTTACGCCTTAGCGCACTGGTCCTACTCTCAGTTGCCAGGGGATTGGTAAAGTCGTGATCTCGGGTATGCACAGGGGTACACACACCTGATTAGAGCTCCTTGACTATTAAGTTTCAATTAACATAATAAAATAGCATAAACAATAGTAACGTCAGGAACGCTTGTTATTTGGTCACTCTCTCGTTCGAATAATGGTACCCGTATACCATATTCGGATGGGTTTGGCTGGAGTACGACCTCCGATATGAACTGTCAGTGGTATAGGACACTAGAAGATATTGATTTAAATAGAAAGTGATACTGATTGTTATTATTGTATAATAATATGTTGCTTTTCACCTGTATGATATTCTGCATGTGTATATTGTATTGATTTTCTTGATTTTTTTTATTTACTAGCACGTTATTATGCATGTTCATTTCATGTATTCTCTGTAGACACAATGTTCATGTATAATTACAAATATTATAGCGTGATTACTTATATTTATTTTATGTGTAGTGTTCATATTTATCATCACTATACTTTCATGTTACTAGTACTATTAGTGTAAATAGTAAATATAAAATAATTAAAACTTGATACATGTTAATGATACAAACTGATTTCATTAAGTATAAATAAAAGTTTTGTATCTAATTTTATATTACATATGAAAAACCTATTAATTATTATAAAATAATATAACGTTAATCGATATGTATATATAACTCTTTCTGATTAACTTTATTATTACTTTAATTAATCACATATTGTATATTATTGTAGAGGTAATATCATTGCTATTGACACTCCAAAAAGTCAAACTCCAAGGCAGCTCTGTAATTGGTCCGAATGATGTCAAACTTGTCGACACTTCTAAAAGACATGTCACAGACAGGCTGAAGACATGTTTATCCCTGATGAACAAATCAATGACTTGAACTCTACTGATCTAGTGAAGCAGACAGTGAAACAAACATTTTGCCTTCTGAAGAAGCCCAAGAAGCTAACATTTAGCTTCGCTGCAAGCTCAACTTTAGCTTTACAGCGAACCAAGTAGCTCCAGTGTGGGCTCAGTTCTTAACTTCGCTCGAAGCTTGTCATAGCTCTCTATTGAGAGCTCTCTTTTAAGCTTCGCTGCAAGCTTAGCCATAGCTTCGCACAAGTTACCCTTAGCTCTGCTGTGAGCTTATCTTTTAGCTTCACATGAAGCTCTTTTAGCTCCGCTGCGAGCTCGTATGGTCATTTTGACCATTTAAATCTCAGCACGAGATTAATGTAATAAATATCACTTTGGGCAGTTAATTGTCATGATCATTTTACTCCTTAATTAGTTGGAGAGGATCAAAGAAAATTCCTCAATCAGTTAGAGAAAATCAAGAAATTATTGTAACAACCCTAAGCCAGTTGGTTAATCAGATTCGTCAGGATGCGCTAGCTTCGCAGAAGCTGCATTTAGCTTCACAGTAAAGCTATTTTAGCTTCGTAGTGACGCTAAACTACTAAAAATTAGCAATTACACCCCCATCAAGCCTATAAATAGCCCACAGCTAAGTAGGCTCTAGGCTGGATTTTCTGATTGCGGATCAAGGCTGGGAAAATTCAGAAGAAGGTTGATCTTTTTAAAGAGAGATTTCACAAAAGATCATGCTTTAGCTTCCAGGCTTTCCTCAGAGAACTTTGTTTCTTTTTCAGGGTGCTAATAATCTTGCGATCTTTCTTTCTCAAAAGATTTTCAGAATCAAGCGAGAAGGAAATCCTTAGGCAAAAGACTTGAAGACTCGATCACTCGCATCATCCACGGAACAAAGTGATCGCGCGCTGACCAGGCTTTCACCGGCACACTTCTCCAGAAATCTCAATAGAAAATTCTTATAATTTTCTTTTTACTTGTAATTTTCTACAACACTTTTGTAAAGTTTTCCCACCTCTGAATCAATGGAAAACAATTGTAATATGCTTGATAATAATAATGTTATACTGCTGATATAATAATTGTATATATATATATATATTGATTGTTAGTATAACTATAATGTATCACTGTCATTTAATCAGTATTATATGTTATCGTGATAGTAATATTGTTATATTATACTATTACTCCTTTTTTCATTTTACCACTCACTAGGTCACTTCTTGGCGATCCTGAGGTTGCTTCCTCAGGTTGGATCGTAGAAATTTCTTAGTACTTGATATTTCACGAGATACGAATAGGATACTCACCATCTATATTATTTATAGGTATCTTTATTATTCCGTCTTTAATTCTTTATTTATCCATGTTTCTATATCTATTATGATTACTGACCTTTTTGTATGTTTTATGTGCTTATTTAATGTTGAAATAAATGTGTATATTATATTTATTTACCCGTATTGAGGCTTAGCGCGTATACGCGATGTTTTTTCATGCGTATATGTGTCGACGACTCTCGACGCGTCCCCGCTATTATATATTTTAGAAAGCGAGGCATGCACAAACTGACAGAGGACTCGGTCTGGAACATGCATCTCCATAATTTGAAAACAAATAAGTGGAGTCCTGGCCCGCCAGATCTGATATTCTTCTCTATAAACTGGGGCTAAAGTCTGTAGGACATCATTAGGATATGGCTCCCAAACAATGACAGAACAGTCCAGTGTATCAAGCTCATTTCTATAAAATTGTAAATCCCGTCATGGTGTCAGATTCCAAGTCCTGTCGACATTCCACCTGCATCGTAGCATACGATTAAAGCCAAAGAGCATATCTGAAAAGAATTATTTATTTAAGTGTATTAAATTGTACCTGCATCCAAGTGGTAGCTGACCGCTTAGCTGAACAATATGTCTGAGGGATGGCCGATCAATAGAGAGTTTCTACGAACACTGTAACCGGTGAAACAATGTGACTATGTAAATTAATTTCAAATACATTAAATCAGTTATATAAGCAGAATTTAATAATTTATCCAGAATACTTGTAAAAGTGTACTGTGTCCGCTAAATTGTGAAGTTTGCATTATAGAAACCTTACACAGAGACCTATACAAAACATCTAGCATTGCATACTACTAGAAAGTCTGTCAAATTGCGTCAAAAATTTGCGTCGAATATTGACATTTTGCGTCAAAAATTTGCATCGAAAATATCTGACGCAATATTTGCATCAAATATTCGACGCAAACTGATATATTGCGTCGAATATTCGATGCAGATATTTATTTAATTATTTTAAATTTTTTAATTATTGCGTCAAATTTTTGACGCAAAAGTTTATATTAATTTTTTTATTTAACGTACCTGCTCACAATCTGAAAATTTTTGGTATAAAAATATGATTTGTTGCAACAAATTGCGTTGAAAATATATAATCGACCAATTATTGGTCATATTTTGCGTCGAAAATAAAAAAATTTGACGCAATTTGTCAGCTTCCATATCCGCATAAAATGTGAAAAATTTTGGTATAAAAATACCATCAGTTTCATCAAATTACGTCGAATACAGTATTCGATGCAATTATTATCCCGTAATTGCGTCAAATAATGAAATTCTTATTCGACGCAATGGTTGACCTGTAATTGCGTCGAATATTAATTCGACGCAATTTGTAGATTTTTTTTTAAAAATCTGCAACATTAATTTAAAATATATTTTACAAATTTGCAAATTCATACCAATACACAATTTCAGACCCATATACAAATCTGCAACTTAAAATGTATCACATATATCACATATCACATTATATCACATATATCACACATATATATCATCATATTATATATATCACATATATCACATTATGTGTATATATATATATATATATATATATATATATATATATATAATATATATATATATATATATATATATATATATATATATATCACATATATCACATATATCACACATATCAAAAATGTCATCAAATAACTTAAAATGTCACCAAACAGCAAAAAATATAAACATAAATACAAAGTGCACATATCAAAGTATTTTTACGAAAGTCAACTCAATATAAGTAATATCACCTAAGACTCGTCGTTGTGTCCAGCACTAGTGTTGTCACCCCCGCTAGGTTGACTGGCGCTTTGTTGACTCGTCGTAAACTGGGCCATGAACAACTACATCTCTCTCTGAGCAGCCTCAAGACTGGCGATCCTTTGTCGGTCGGCCTCCGACTACTGCCTTATGGTCTCAGCCTGCTGCTCAAGCTGTACGGTATAGGGATCTCTCCTAGCGGCCTGGTGACTCTGGGAACATCTACGTGCAGCTCGAGCTTCGTGACACGTCCAAATGTCTCGAGGGTCGCTCGTGTACTGGTGGTGCTCTCGTCGCTGCTATCTGCTACCGCTGCATTATAATTCTTCTCGAGTTGGAGCTGAAAATTAAAAAAAGAAATTATAAGTCAAATTAGGTGTCTATCATTTTCAAAAATGTAAGAATATATAAACTATTTTTTAAATACTTACACCAATAGACATGGCGTCGGCGGAGACTGGCTTTCCCGGGTGCGGGGCATACGAAGCTCACCCTTAGGAGCATCGACCACATCCATCTTCAGAAATTTCTTGTTGTAAATCTCCTTTGCGTTCGGCTCCCTCCCGTGGGCCTATCTCTATTAAAAATGCAAGAAATTTATAAAATTAAAAGAAGGTAACCCGCAGCCAGCTTCTTAGAGGGACTATGGCCTTTTAGGCTACGGAAGTTTGAGGCAATAACAGGTTTGTGATGCCCTTAGATGTTCTGGGTCGCACGTGCGCTACACTGATGTATTCAACGAGTCTATAGCCTTGACCGGCAGGCCCGGATAATCTTTGAAAATTTCATCATGATGGGGATTGATCATTGCAATTGTTGGCAAATATGCCATAAAATCAAATGAATATAAATTTATACTTACAAATTTGCCCTTATACACAGAAAGAGCGTCTCTATCTATCCATGGGGTAAGTCATTTGCAGCGCGAGAGGCCTTACATTTTTTCCTCTTTGACTACAAATTTAAAAATAAACAAGTGAGTGAACCAAATAGATAATAATATATAAAGAATTCATAACTTTTTTATTTTACCAATCCGCTCCCGTCGTCCTGACTGTTCTTTTCATATGTCGACAAGAGGTTCATCCAGGTCTCACTGTCGACTCTGTTTGGCTGCAATGCAGTAGCATCACCTATGGACCCCTGGCAGCGATCAAAAGTACGACAAAGGGAACGATTTTTGTTGTCGTTCCACTTCTTCATGGCATTTTCGTTGAACCACGTGCGAAACTTTCTTGGAATATCCCCCGTGTAATTCCAAGCTGACATTGAAAATCACCCTGCATATAACACAATATCAGTTAGATTAAAATCTATAAAGCATAAGTATAAATATAAAATCTCAATAAAGCATAACACAACTTACAACCAACTCATGATATAATGCTTCAACTCTCCCTGAGTTCTTGTGGTCAGGCCAAGTCAGCGCCGGAGGATCCTCTCTGAAACGTTCATGTCCCATATAACATATTTTCTTTGATTTGTACAGTCATTCAGATACGGTGTTCTCTGCACAATTAGGACAAGCAAGATAGCATGATGTGCTCTAACTGGACATGATAGAATAAGCAGGGAAGTCATTAGTCATCAACATAAGGTTTGCTCGCATCCGAAAGTATTGTTTCATGGACACGTCCCAAGTTGATATCCTTGACCCCATAATATATTCAACTCATCTATTAATGGCTGCAAGTAGACGTCGATGTTATGTTCTGAACCTGTAAGACCTTCAATAAGCAGTGACATCATCATTTAAGACCGTTGTACGCACAATCCCGGAGGTAGGTTGTAAATCATTAAAATGACAGGCCATGTACTGTAATTGATATTCATGTTTTCAAATGGATTGAACCCGTCAGTTGCCAACCCTAGCCTGACATTACGCGGCTCCAAGAACTCCACATGCTTCGTATCGAAATCTTTCCATGCATCTGAATCTGCAGGGTGCCTTAAGATCTCATCGTCAAGATGCTCCTCTGCATGCCACCTCATGTCCTTTGCGGTGACCTCACTGCGTAGAGCCTTTGGAGCCTTGGAATCAATGGAAAATATCTTAGAACTTTTTAGATACTTTTTTCTTCTTTTTTTCAACGAAGAAGCTTTACTAGGTTTCCATCTAGGCTCATTGCATACCTCGCAAGCATCCAAGTTTTCGTCTTACTTTCAGAACAACATGCAATCATTTTGACATGCATCAATCTTCTTGTAATCACAACCCAACACTCTAATAAGTTTCTTAGTCTCGTAAAATGAGTTTGATATGTTTATGTCAGGGAATGCATTCTTCAGTAAATGTACCGTTTCTCCAAATGTGACGTCGCTCATCTTACCCTTGATTTGATGAGGTACAACTCTATTATGAACGACAGTTTAGAATAGTTCTTATAGCCTGGGTATAGTGGAACATGCAATTCTTTAACTTTCTCATAAAAATCTTCAGTCTCCGAAGGAGGAGCATCATTTGGGCCATTGTCGGTCGGATCACTAGAGCCCTCATTGACCGGATTATGTAAAAATGAACTTATAAGTCCGTGATAGTCGACACCACTATAGTAGACACCATCACCAGGACCCTGGTCATCATTGTCATTTCTATTTGGTGGGGGATGTTGTCTTGGTGCATTATGCAAATGCTACCGCTTAAGACAAGCGTAATCTTGATACCACCCTTTAGTTAGTAAATGGAATGTCACGTTGTCCTTGTCAAGCATTTTTTTTGTTTTTACAATCCCTACACAGACAACTTATTTTATTATTAATGGTCGAATGGTGAAAAGCCAATTCTACAAACTCTTCACATTCGTTTCTGTATTTCACTTTTCTTTTCTCCAAGTGTACCAAACTCTTGTCCTACTTCATTGTTTACTGCAGGATAGGCACTGTTACACAACACGCATTTAATATGTTAATTAGTTGTATATTGTGATTAGAGTTAATTTGGACAGTGGTAATGTACATTGTTTGTTGAATGAGAATCTAGGATTAATTTGGTCGTGTCCGTATCCGTATCCGTATCCGTGTTCAGGATTATTGTTTAGGATTTAGGGTGATGGGTCCTATCCCTTTCAGAATTACATTGTATAGTTGGAGATATATACGTGTTATGTGTATTTAGACTAAATTTCGGCAGGACCTCCCTCGTGTTCTCCAAGTCCACGTAGGGTTAGCCCAGAGAACAAATGAAGGTATTACCAAAATATTAGTCAAAATACACACAACACGTATACAGTGTCTAACTTAACAATGCAACCCAAACTTGTCCAAACGGACAATCCAACAACCACTGTACATTACTTGTAATAACCACAAACAATACAAATTAACCGTTGACATGAATAAAAAATCTATGAAGACCACATGTTCAAGATTCATCAGTTGTTAGTATCAGAGTAGTTATAAGATAGGTAATGTTCGGTGTTTGTTGAACTAGAATTTAGAGTTTCTTGGGTCTTTGTCCATGTCTGTGCTCCGTGATCGTGTCCATGTCCGTGTCATATCCATGAAACACGTGTCTCGTGTCTAAGTTTGTGTTCGTGTGTCGTGTTCGTGTCCGTTTTTGTGTCAGTGCTTCATATACATGTTCGTGACAGTGTTTCATGTATTGTGTATCGTCTAGTATCATATAAACAAGTTTTAACCTAATCAATAATATAAACTCGAACAATTGAAAAAATAAAAAAGAAGAGAGAAAATAAATATTTGATCCAAGAGGGAGGTCGGGGGGAGGCGGTGAGGAGGCCGGAGGGGGCAGCCGGGGGGAGGGCGGAGGCTGGAGGGAGGGAGGCCAGGGGGCCGAGAGGGCGGGGGGAGCGGACAGGGCGGGGGGAGTGGAGGCCGGGAGGGGGCATGCCGGGGGAGGGAGGGGGAGGCGGGGGGGCAGGCCAGGGAAGGGGAGGTCAGGGGGGAGGGGACAGGCCAGGGAGGAGGTCGTCGAGGGGAGCGGCATGCCGGAGGAGGGAGGAGGCCGTAAAGGATTTGGGAGGAGAGAAGAATTGGGGAAAAGGAGAGGGAGGAAAGGGGCTGTTCTCGATCACAAGTATAGGGAAGATTGCGTCAAATTTTTGACACAATTAACTGTAATATTTGCGTCGACTATTCGACGCAAATATACAACAAAAACTACCCAC
This sequence comes from Agave tequilana, assembly GCA_038442645.1. Taxonomy (NCBI): domain Eukaryota; kingdom Viridiplantae; phylum Streptophyta; class Magnoliopsida; order Asparagales; family Asparagaceae; genus Agave; species Agave tequilana. Next base: position 231,978 of record JAVJIF010004715.1, read on the forward strand.
CAGATATTTATTCATATTGCGTCAAAAAGTAGATGCAAAATAAAAAATAAATTACATCTTGCATCAAAAATCCGACGCAATATACCCGCGAAAATTTTGGTGAAAACTTTTCACTAAAATTTTCGCGGTATTTTTTTTGTATTGCGTCGAAAATTCGATGCAAAGCGTTTGGTAATATTTTTTATTATTTACAGTGTGTAAAGTCTGTTTTTTTTACATAATACGTCGAATTCGCGATAATTAGACACAATTTTTGCGTCAAAACTGTTTTCGACACAATATTTTGACTGTAAATAGCCTGTTTTCTAGTAATGGCATTACCCCAAGAAAGAGCACTACAGGAGTCAAAATCCTCCAATAGAGGTAATCATTTGAGATATACCTTGTTGGTAGAGTAATCTGGGAGCAACTGAGTGCCGATCAAATGAAGAATATAAGCACGTGCATACTGCTGAGCTTGCTCATCTGTAACTGAAACCACTGAGAACTCCTCACGCAGCCACGTCAATTTCACTTGTCCACCCTATATAGCCGTCAGGGGAGGCACCACGACCAACATTCTCTCCCACTCATCGGCTCAAATTCTCTCATCCGTCCTTATAACAAGTGGACCATCTATGCGTAGCCCTAGAATGACTGCAACATCCTGCAATGTGACAGTCATCTCTTCTTCCGTAGATGAAATATGGATCTCCGGGTCTCCACCTCTCTATCAAAGCCATAAGCCAAGGGCCTATCTAGTCTCATCCGCCTCAACTGAGAAGGAATAAAGAATCTTGCATGTCTGACATACTCAATGACACGATCATCTGTAAGTGCCCAATGCTGACCTGATCGTGAATGACCTAAACACTCAATTACCTGAAGATCCGCAATTTTGCAAATAAATAGTTAGAAATATCATTTTGAAAAAAAAATGAATTATAGTATACAAATTAACAGTCATAAAGAGATATCTGGTTGCTCTACGGTGATCGATATTTAGTGAAGGCTGACTTCATTCATGCTCTCCTGCATACTTTCTAATTTTGAAATAGCCACTTGAATTTTTAAGAACAAAGGCATGCTGTCCCACAGGCACACATCTCTAGAAGCATTGTCATCATCTACAACGGAAGCACAAACTGCTGTGTAGCAAGTTTTGTTGGTCTTTAACGACGTGAATGACACTCCACGCATAATAGACCACTTGGTAATTACCTCCAGTAATTTAACTTTTGATTTAAAAATATCTCCCACTCTCAAATCCTCGGTGATAGTTGGTATGTATACCTATTATACTCAGTTGTTATATTTTTCACATAAGTCGAGTTGACCCAAACATCATCCTCAAACTCATCGGGATTGTGATCTTTGGGCTCTACATATTCGTTGTTCGTATAACCAACATCAGCATGATCAACGTCATCTTCAAAACTTTGTGCTGCAAATAGCATGCTATTTTCTTGAGGCACATCTTCACCCACATTGGGGTCATCATCATTGTTTTCATACACCGCATTATCATGGAATGGTCCAACATTAACTGGTTCCACATTTTCCATCATTCCGATTGAGTAAACACTCCTATAAAATAATTGTAATCAACATAGTAAAGTTAGGATATCATCCTTGTGCATAAGTGAATAAATCAATTATATACATTTTTACCTATTGCACTTGGATTTTCCGTGGATGTTATATTTGTCTCAAATGGAGTGAGATTTATTGAGTCAACCTGCAACGCTTGAACATAGGGGATGTGCATTGTGTTCGGATACGATTGATTGAACACATCATGTCTAAAGTTCATATATGATGTCACAATATTGTGACACATCTCTCATTGAGCCAATTTGTGAGGGTTGTCCAAGTATTAATGTCAGTTAAACATTTAGAACAAAGAGAATTGTATACACCATAGTCTTGTTCACGGATACTTACTTATTATGTATCGGAGAAATAAAGCCTATTAATTTATTGTCCAAATCGAGCATGCGTGTGAATTGTTCATGACCTTCAGGTTCTCGAGAGATCACAGTATCTTTCTCTACATACAACTCTATCATATGCTCTTCACGGGCACACAATTTAAGTATAGAACGACAATCATCGTCTGATATTTTCACTGCTTAATACTTCTTGTGTGCTATTGGCCACTTGCATGTCAAGTGTAACTGATTTTGAATTAATTTTGGTGATTCAATGGACTTTCTCTATCAATTCATACCTTGTAATTGATTTTTTAACAATCATGAGTTTTACTATTCCATTGACATAGTTTGGATTATTATCTCTATCTATTGTTAGTCTACCATTAAACTAACAAAGATTAGTGACATTTGTATTTCACATTGTACCTAATTTAATAAATGAAATCATAATGTAAATACTATCAATTATCGTGTACATTTTTATAAAAATTAACAAGAAAATTAACCAAAATTTAATCAACAATTAATTTACTTGTTAATTTAGTTTAGAATGCTTTAATTAACAGAAAATTAATAGAAATTTTAGAAGAATTAACAGAAAAATTAACAGACAATTAATATGTTAGAATTTAGTGAAAATCTACATTAGAATTTACAGTAAAATTACTTTAGAAGGCGAGATGAGGGCATCGGTAAAGATAGAGAGGGATTTAGGGCACAAGGGAGCCCGGGGGAAATAGATAACAAGAATGCGAGAGAATGAGAAAAAGAGAGAGAACCTGGTGGCGATAAGGGCGGCGAAACTGGCGGCGAGAGGAGGTCGGGTTGACCGGCATTAGGGCACTGAGAATTGAGAGAGAGAGAGAGAGAGAGAGAGAGAGAGAGAGGGAGAGAGGGAGGGAGGGTGTTCTATGTTTTGTGTGAGTGAGAGAGAGAAGGGGGGCCTCGTTTTATGACGTGGGCCCACATTTTTACAATGAAATTTTTTTCTTTATTTTCAAAAACTACGGTTTTGACAACACCAGAGTATTTGTCCACTTAGATAAAATTCTGGGTTTGTCAATACCAGACTCTGTAAGCCACTCAGTAACGCAAAAATAGAAAGGCAGAGGAAGAGAGGATGGCTGAAGGAGATGAAGTCATAGAACTCTAGTGTTACTAACACACGAGTTTTATGCCCGGCATATAGAACTTCAGTTTTACTAACACCGGAGTTTTATGCCCAGTGTACAAAACTCCAGTGTTACCAACACCGATGTTTTGTGTACGAGTAATAAAATTACAGGTTGGTAACACTAGAGAGTTAAAAACCGTTTATAAATCTCCAGTTTTTTCAATACTGGATATTTTTTAAAACTCAAATTTCAACAGTTGGCCGATGTGGCGCACAGCTGGCGTGAGAGAGGTCAGTTTCGCTAATATTTTATGAGAGGAGTCTTTTTTTTAAAATATTTATTAAAATAAGATTATTTTAAAATTTTGCCCTAAAATAATTCTTCAAACTTCTCTCTTTTTTTCCCTTTCTTGTCTCAATAATGAGCCTATGGTAGACCTTATGACGAGCAGTGTCTTTGTGGAATGAGGGCAAATTATACCTTAGACCACCTGAGTTTGGCCAAATTCTAACTTGGTCAACATTTCACATGAAAACCACCAAATAGACTCAAATAAAAGTTATGCTACATTGTCCACCGCAGATGGCCTAGTGGTCCTTCTTGAATTATTGAGCATCACTCCCCACAATAAGTCACGGGTTCGAGAGAGCGCAACATCTGGGCTGTCTTCACCAACACACAGCGCCCCCAAAACAAACTAGCAGGGGGAAAAAAAAAGTTATGCTACATTTGTTGAATCACAATCATTTGCAAAGTAATGCGGTTAAGACCCTAGTATCTTATCTTGCTTAGGATTAAGATCAGAATATGAATGAGTTCTGGACTTTCTAGTTGCCAAATGTTATGAGTTGAAGGATATGCAAGTCGTTGAGTACTTATTTGGTAACTGGTTTGCTCATGGTTGGGAAAAATAAACACCAATGTATATGTTCCATGCAAAATGCAACCACTAACTTTCCAATTAGCCATAATAGGAGATAATCAGAGGGCTAATCAGAGTCTATGCACATATTAATTGGAGTCAGGCTCAGCTGCAACAACAAATTTAGCCTCCTCAGTAACTATAATTAGGAATGAGGAGCTTCCCAAGTTGAGAAGTAACGTGTAGAGTTCAAAACGTTGGCCCGACTGTCTTTTTTTTTTAAATATTAAGTTGTAGTCATACTTGGACCTGAGATTTCACATAATTCACAATCATCTTTTTACTAGTGAGATAGGTTTCACTGACGACTATTTGGTTTTGTTTGGAAGTAAGTACAACCAAGAAGAGCCTAGTGGGAGGAAAAAAAAAAAGTAAGATAACGACAAAGTATGAGGCGGAACTCTCGGATTTGACAAAGTAAAGACGTGTTTGATCCGGATGCAAAATATCGGACCTAATCATTGAAATATCAATTGGAGCCTGACGTCAAGTCGGTAAGTTAGTTTCTTTATGCCTCATTTGACAACAAGGTTAAGTTTCCAAAATCTCATATCGAGATAGTTTCTGATCCAAAATGAAGTTTACTGAAATCAAGCCTTGTTTGGAAATAAAAAATAAGAGTTACTGAAACTCAAATTTGAAGACCCTCAAATCTTATAAAACTGCGGCCATTGAAACTCCTCTTTGAGTGGATTTTTCAAACTCGAACGTAATCTCAGCCTTAGAAAATGAGATTTGTATGGTTTACAAACCCCAGTTTCATTTTAACTTAAATGTATCCGTGAAAATTAGTAAATAAATCCTGGAGCCTGAAAAAGAAAACATTTATGAAAAAAAAAAATTAGTTTATGTTCGCATTGAAGACCAACTCTGATAATATAAATCAAATATAGGTTTCTATAGTGCCTGATGGTGAAACAATGAATACAGTATACAACATCAAAATTTAAATGTTGTGAACAATCAAACATCCCTGGCAAATATACAAGGCCTAGACACGTAACACTACCTAACCCAATGTCAAAAGAGAGCAGTTATAGTAATAGAAATTTAAATAATGATTACACATTACTACTATAAGGGGGAAAAAAATTACATTGATATTTGAGATTGATCTTCGGCTACCATTTTACCCAACGGTAATTAAATATAGCCATGGTGGTTGCATCTTCATGCAGCCACCCTCTTCCCCTATTCATAACCAACTGTAATGAGAGAAGGCGAGAAAAAGAAGAGGAAAGAAGAATGGTTTTTAAGCGTCAGTGAGAGGCTGAAGGCAGCTTCCAAAATGTCTTGGTCGCGACAAGGATCTTGTCTCCTCCACGGGACTCAGGCTCGGGCTCGTGCACCTTGACCGTCCACCTGACTGCGCGAGCAATATACCCCACCTTCTCGATGACTTCTGGCGCGTCCCTTATCACTGCAGTTCCTTCAGGGCGCAGAATCCGGTCCATCTCCACCATTAGGTCAACAAGGCTGCACCTGCAATGCAAATGGAAGAAAAAGAGATGAGAAAACACAACCTAATCAACTAATATATGTGCACAGAATCAAGGAGATAGTTCTGAGGCTGTGGCCGTCATCATCACAAGTCCTTTCCATCAACTATACGGTCAAGTGTAAAAGACTACTCTTACGGCAAGAGGATAACCTTAAGTCAAGAAGGCTGACATGGAAGCACTCAGAATTCTGCAAGTTGATGCAGAACATTAATGGAAGCAACCATTTTGGTCAGCTAACCCAGCTCAGTAGCCAAGGCAGCCTAAAAAATTTCTCTAGTGCAAGAATAAAGAAGAGGCATGCTAATGAGATGCATTAATCAGCATCAGGAAGGAGCTGAAATTGAAACAAATTTGCAAGACAGATCGAAACTAACAAAAACCTCCCACGCAATAATTGCCATCCAATTATATCTTCAAACCCAAACCATCCGAAATTAATTCATTTAGAGCACTGTCAAATGGCGTTTTACTCTACCAAGATAAAGGTCGGTGCCACGTATACCTATCAGATTAGTAAGAGTTCAACATGCACTTAAAGAGATGAGCACGAGTGGCATGTAAGAGGACAATAAGGCCACTCTGATAACAATTTGTACACCTTCCCACACTTTGCATGATTAAATTTAACACATAGGTTAAGAGACTTTTCCCCAAGAACATGAAGCAGTTGCTATCTCACATGTTCATGACAATTCAATCTATAATCTAGCAACTTCACTGATTTAGAATTAAGAATGTACATGTTATATGGGTTTGAGCAAAAAAGAGCTTGTGTGATGCCACTTACAAAATAAGATAAAATAATTGACAATACTAGGCCGACAGCCGAAAGCAAACTGACTCAAACCATGATTAGCAGTAAAGAATTCACAACACCAATTCCAAATAGGGACATACTTGATGGTTGAGTCAATATTTGAAATAGCAACCAGTCGAGGAGCAGAAGATGAATGTTCCACATACCTGGTCTTGCCAGAAGCTGAATCTCTTATCAAGGACCTAATTCCTGCTACATGGATTAGATCGTAGGTTCGAGGATACGTCGAGAAAGCCTCACACCTACCACAACCAAATGAAAAAACAGTTACTATCTCTATGCAGTCATCAAAAAATGTTTTCGACATTGCCCAAGACATGCAAAAGACATAACTCACCAGTGGGGAAAAAATATGACACAAGATTGAGACAGTGTAAAATGAATGGACAAATGAACATCTAATAAGCATTATATAATTTCCAAAATTTAATATGCATCTCTTGGACAAAACTCATTTTTAACTAAATAGGAGGAAAAGTTCATCTATGCAATAATGCTGCAACATAGTAAGAGAACTAAATCTGGCTTAGCTTTACACTTTGAGAGAAGTCTAAGACTCCTGCAGTATAAAATGCTAGCAGAGACGAAAAGTACCGAGGTAAAGTGAGGGCGAAGAACATGCTAAAGAACAATGTTATTCTTCACTGTCAGTAGAGTCCATTGCTGGATTTCCAAGGCAGGCACTGATACTGATATTGATCTACAATATTCTAACTTCTTCTATATGACGAATCTAATAATTTGGGGAGGAATCCTAAAACCTTTGAAAAAATGCAATCCAACATTTGTCTGCTTATGCCATCTTAACCACTATAATCAAACTCTTCTACTATAGCATACTTGCCCACTCTTATGCAAGATATGGATAAATGATAGATCGTTTAGATTTTGGACATAAGAGCTTTGATATCTTATCCAAATAATATTATACATCATTTAATATGCCTCGGTTTTGTGAGATGTCAAAAAAAAAAAAAAAGAACACACAACGAATATGTGAGAGCTGCTTCATATTTCCACATACAACAAGAACAAAGATCCCACAACTTTGGTCAGATACATGAATCCTTACCATTAAGCTTTGAAAGGACAATCTCCTAGGTTAAAGGAACAATTATCATAGCCTTTGCTCCCCTTGATGTTTGTTTAGGCCTACTTTAGTCCTTGTTGCTCATTTAATTATGATCCTATAACTTCTCCTAATCTCCTTGATCGTATACGTACAATGCATATTTAATCACATGTGTCACATTGCTGCATTTATTTTATAATAAAACTTTGCTATTTGATGTATTTTCATGTCTAATTGCGTGCAGGGTAATTAAGAAAGAAAGAGAGATTCACAGATTTATCCAATTAAATCCTAAAATTCAAAAGAAAGAGGGATTGATTCAAATTTAAAGGTCCTAAAAGCCATCTCAACTGAAAACTGGATATATCAGATATGATAATATCAACAAAGTTCAAGGGAAAAACAGATAGTTTGATGACCCTATCGGTTTCGCTGAGGATAAAGAAGTAGATCGTCAAATCTAAAGCAGATATTCAAAATCTAAGAAGATAAAATGATAGATAACGAATCAACGAACGAACAGCTCCCTGACCCTAGCCCTACAGCCAGGATAATGCCGCGGAAACGCGACTGAATATGGGGGAGCGCCAACTCTCCCTAGCTTCGTACGTCTATCCTCATCCTATTTCTCCAATAAATATCTGCATACCCCGAAGGCAGAGATGGCATGACTCCGCAGAGAGTTTTAGGGTTAGGATTTTTCTTTTCCAAATGTTCATTGTAGTTTTCAATTTGGAAGAAAAAATTATAAAGAGAAGACAGAGTGCTTGTAATTGATGGTGACAGCTCAATAAAGATTCTTCTATTCTTTTTCAATTTACCTCTTTTTATTTTACTTGCTTTAAATACTTATTTATTTTCATCTGCTTTATTTATACTTTCTTTTTAATCATGCCTTCTTTATGGCTTGGATTAGGGAGAATTTCATGACAGAAAAGAGAGGAAGAATTATCCTTAGAGTGACACTAACTGTAATCTTCCTTAAAGATAGTTATATTGAGAATGACAACCAATGGAACTATCCTACTTCTCTTCATCAACTTAATTGATCGCTTGCTTTCCTTTAATTACTCCAAGGTATGTTCTTTATTCTCTTATTTAATTTCTTTCTTTTTAACTTAGTTCCCCTTGTAATAAAAAACACCAACACCATGTTCTTCTTCTACCTTCCACTTTCCTTGTAATTTAGTTTAATGCTTCTTTTTCTTTTCTTTTAAAACAAAGAAGATCTTTTACCGCGTGTAGTAACTGAGGAGGAAGACTCACCCAACGCTTCAATCGCTGTCCCTCCTTGTGGATTACGACTCGTTAGCCCTAGACAACACGGTAACATTAAAGATCAAGCACTGTTCCTAAACTCTGTATTTTTCTGTGCAGGTCTGGCAATATCAAAATTTTAGCACAATGCTAGGGAGGGACGGTAAATTTTTCTTTTTGATTTACTTTAAACAGTTAAAACTTTTTCTTCTCTATTTTTTGTGCAGGGGCTAATATCTGAAAACTAAGAGTTGCAGTGGACATACTGCTACTCTGTCTTTGTCCAAGAAGGCAAAGCATCAGAGCCCACAACTGTGGTGAACTACCAACTGTAGTTTCTTACAGGCTGTTTGAAATTCAAGAATTTAGTTACTTTAGTTAATAGTTTTCATATTTAACATTTCTGCACTCTGTTCTAACCTCAATAGTAATATGATTATTTGTTAATACTAAAAAATGTTTAGACATTTCATTCTAGGCATTTGTTTAATTCGTTACATTTAAATTACTGTTGAAGAGTGCTAGAGCCAAGGTACGTCTGCATTGCATACATCTTAGGAATACACTTGTATGTTATTACTGGGGTGTTATTTTTGCTATATACTTGCACACGTGCACTAAAACGAATTAAAGACTTGTCCTATAAACAAGATAAGGTGGGAAAGTCATTATCCTACCTTAGTCCAAAAATCATCTGACTCATTAGCTCAGCCTAATTTAAAATTGAGTAGACGTTGGCCCTAGGAACATCTCAGACTCAATAGGAGACCTGAGGGGAAAGTTGATTAGAATTTGACTCTTGCCAAATCGGTGTTAAAAGTTGGGGATTAAGAGGCGAACCTCGAAGAATAGTGGTTTGACATAATTAGGCCCGTTGCTTAGGCACAGATACCTCCCATTAGTCTTACCCCTACCTGGCCGATTAACTTGCGGTCAGATTTTACAATATACCTCCTGTGAACAGTCTAACCAGTTAGGAGTCATCTAGGTCTATGGTCTACCCTAACTTAGGCTAGATTTTTCTTTCTTTTTGTTTGTTTATTTGTTTATTTTTTGTTTTGATTTTTTTGAAATATGAATTACAATTACAATTATTTCAATACATATAGTGATCCATACTTCACACCAACCTCTTTTGACTCGGATGTTACTAACCCGATATTTCATAACTTTAACCAACCAAGTATGCCGGATTGGTCTTATCCGAATTAGTATATACCCCAATCCTAGTATTGTGAACAAGATTGGGATGATCATCACCACTTTTCACCGAGTCAGTAGGGATACAAGTCCCACACGTCATACTATCAACAACCTGACCAACATTCAGCTTCATATACTTCTTATCAAAATCAAACTATAGAAGAGAAATCTTCTTTAAACAAGAGTTCCGAAGCTTTTTTTCAGTCCACACGACAATTTCAAATCTTGATGGACTCAACACTCGCAAAAAATCCCAAGTCTAAGATCCTTACTCTATTTTCTAAGTCCCACCGCAACAAGAGCGTACCGACTTAGAAAAGAGTATGAAATCTATGATTCAATTCCAAAGCGATCCCTTCGATATGATAGAAACAAGACTTAGTTGATTAGAAAAGATGCGTAGGAATGAGGAACTCTCCCTACCCAATCTCTGACTATTTCCCGATACTTCTAGCCATATTGATGAAAATCAATTCCACAGCGATCCTTTCAATATGATAAAAGCAAGACTTAGTCGACTAAAAAACATGCGTAAGAATGAGGAAACTCTCTCTACCCAATCTTTGACTATTCAAGACACTTCTAGCCATATTGATGAAAATCAATAATCATGGTATCTTAAAGACTTTGACCAAGATTTGATTTCACCACAAAACCTTGAACTTGACAATATCAACCCATTGACAAATTGGCAAGTATTTATTTCAATGAAATTGAACTTGAACATGAATGTGACCCCGACCCACAACTTTATAATCCAATTCCAATTTTTGAATTTATGTTCAACTCCGATATCCTTACCCAAGTTGGACACATTTCCCGAGCCAACATTGATTCTTGTATCCATAGATTTTAAAATTGAACCACTTCTTTTAGATGGTCACATTTATTGATGGAAAAGAAAGTGAAATTAAGTTCTTTGATTTGGACTCAACTCTTGAACCAAAACTGACTCTCGAACCCAAAGTTGACTTTCCCGAGTTAGTAATGGTTTTCGAACCTATCACTCTTGAACCCAAGTCAACCATTCACCAAGTCACATTTTTTTATTGGACATAAGTATTGACCATAATGACTCAGTGATGATTTTCCAAGATTGGTCATGCAAAGGGAATAATTTTCATAGGATTTTGCATGATCTTGTTCATATTGGGGATTGTAAATATGTAAAGAGAAAAGAGGTCAATAAAGGTGGGTTCCGTGAACCACCACATTATCTTGATTGGGTAGCAACGCTTAGCCCAACCGACCACCACCAGAACCACCACCTTGAGGTAACATTTTTCTTCCCTTCTTTTTTCATGCATACATCGAGGACAATACATGAGATAAGTGTAGGAGAGGGTTCTAACTTAACACAAGTTTTCTTTTTATGTAAAAATTTTTTAACATTCTCTTTGCTTTTAAAAACTTTTTGAAAAGAGAAACAATATTTTGACCAATTTTTTGTAAGAAATTAAGTTAATTTTAAGAAATAGGAGAATCATAATTAGGATCTTATACTTGATTAAAATAAGATTATTTGTTTGATTTATAGGGTTAGAAGAAAAAATTAGAAAAGTATTTTAGTCTTGATTTTTACCTTGATGAAATATACACACTTTATACACTTACACACTTAGGGTTCAAAAAAAAAAGATTCTTATGCCTTATTAAAACAAAAGAGAAAGATAAGAAAAAAAATATATACATATATATCAAAAATCCTCTGATTAAGCTGGGTATTTGTGCCTCATAAAGCATAAGTATTCACGCCTAAAAGTGATCCATATAATAAATAAAATCTTTAGTTTTGTGGCTTTATTTGCTCGAGTCCTTAAATTTTTGGGGTGTTTTCTCACCCGGTGTCTTAAGACCGTTCAGTTTGGGAGCACCGACAAAAGGCTCATTACATGGGCAAATTAGAAAGTCTAATAGAACTAAAGATAATACCACCAAAAATAAAAAAATAAGGCATAAGAGTTAGAGTTAAAGAATCTCGAGTTAAAATTTCACTATCACAAAGGTGTATATGACTTATGGTAAAATAATAGACTAAATGAGAAATACAGTTTGACTCCTTACCTTAATTGTACCAAGTTTTTGAATAGAGATTAAGTTTAGGAATGAATAGTTTGATATTCCTATGACTTATAGATTGCTTAATCCTTTCAAATATACTTCAAATATTCTTTCTTTCAAATTGCATTTTCAGAAATCTAACACCTTATTTCTTTCTTTATGAATTTTGTAGGTGTAATCTACTGAAAACCCTCACGAGACAAAACTCATCCTCTATGGTTAACCTAGAGGTTTAACGACTTATTGCACGTGCTAAGTGCAACCGTGATTCTTACGAAAGTGAGATAGGTTAGGTTGATTTCAATTTTTTATTTTGCTCGAGGACGAGCAAAAGATAAGCGTGGGGTTGTGATCGTACACATACATTGCATATTTAATATCACGTGTCATATTTCTGCATTTATTTTATAATAAAACTTTGCTATTTGACGTATTTTCATGTCTAGTGGCGTACAAGGTAATTAAGGAAGAAAAGAGAGATTGACAGATTTATCTAATTAAATCTAAAAATTCAAAAGAAAGGAGATCGATTCAAATTGAAAGGTTCTAGAAGCCATCTTATCTGAAACTGGATATATCAGATAAGATAATATCATCAAAGTTTAAAAGAAAAACGGATTGTTTAAAAACCCTATCAATTTCGCTGAGGATAAAAGATAGATCGTCAAATCTAACACAGATATTCAAAATTTAAGAAGATAAAAGGATAGAGGACGAATCAACGGATGAACAACTCTCTGACCCTGGCCCTACGGCCAGGATAATGCCGCGAAAATGCGACAAAAGCCGCGTTTTCGCGGCCTGTTATTTGAATCTGGGGAAGCACCATTTCTCCAGCCATCTCCGTACGCCTATCCTCGTCCTATTTCTCCTATAAATACCTGCATACCCTGAAGGCAGAGATGGCACGACTCCGCAGAGAGTTTTAAGGTTAGGATTTTTCTTTTACAAATGTTCATTGTAGTTTTCAATTTGGGAGAAAGAATTTTAAGGAGAAGACATAATGTTTGTAATTGATGGAGACAACTCAATAAAAGTTTTTCGATTCTTTTTCAATTTACCTCTTTTTATTTTACTTGCTTTAAGTACTTATTTACTTTCATCTGCTTTCTTTATGTTTTCTTTTTAATCATGTCTTCTTTATAGCTTGAATTAGAGAGAGCTTCATGACAAAAGAGAGGAAGAATTATTCTTAGAGTGACACTAAATGTAATCATCCTTAAAGACAGTTATCTTAAGAGTGACAGCCAATGAAACTATCCTACTTCTCTTCATGATTACTCAACTTAATTGATCGTTTGCTTTCCTTCAATTACTCCAAGGTATGTTCTTTCTTCTTTTGTTTAATTTTTCTTTTTAACTTACTTCCCCTTGTAATAAAAAACACTAACACCATCTTCTTATACCTTCCATTTTCCTTATTTAGTTTAATGTTTCCTTTTCTTTTCTTTTAAAACAAAGAATTTCTTTAACCGGTGTACTACCTTTGGAAGAAGACTCACTCAACGCTTCCATCGCTGTCCCTCCCTGTGGATCACGACCCGTTAGCTCTAAGCTACATGATAGCATTGAGGACCTAGCACTATTCCTAAATTCTGTATTATTCTGTGTAGGTTTGGCTCGGTCACTCCTTACAAATACACTTACTGGCCTCTATTTTATACAAGCCAATTTTACTCATTTTTATATTCTATTGGAGCAACATCTAACCTTTTATGATACATTCATTTATTATCCTATCTCTTAGTGCGCCAATCATCAATCTCAATATTCTCTTTTCCGCTAGACCAACTTCTTGGACATATCTTTTTCTTAATTTTTAAACATTTTTGTAATTACCATTGGTCTTATTGTCTACCTTTAGAATTCTCTCTTTAACTTTGTATCTTATGATGACTTAAAACACTAAAAATATTGCTCCACTTTAATCATCCTACTTTGGTTCTATGAACCACATCTCCCTCTCTCACAGTGTCGATGAATGATTGATCCTCAATAGCAAAAATGGACACTTTGCAGTATTTCTTGATCGTCAATATGTCTTTAATGTTCGATCCTACAATTCTACTAAATTTACATTTCATATATTATGTGTTTGATTCCTTAGTCTATATCTTTAGATTCTAAAGCCTCTCTTTGCCTTTCTATTTGGAAACTGTCCTTTTCTTAGCCGATTGAACTAATACAACATCAACAAACATGCCCAACATGCATGGGACTTCATATTGAATATTTTTTCCCCTAGAGAAAGGCCCGTAGACTTTCATATTGAATGTTCTATCCTAAAAAGGTGGCATGTTGTACAGGTTGGGAGTCGGGGAAGGCTTGGTATCATTTGCAAGTTGGAAAAATACTTAGGGCCTGTTTGTTTCGTTGCAAAACGTCGCAAGTCGTAAGTCGTAAAATGAGAATGAAAAAAGTGAACTGTAGCAGAGAAAATATATTGTGCTTTACAGTGTTTGGTTAATAAAGTGAAGTATAAATGAAAAAATATATTGTGTTTTACGGTGTTTGGTTGATAAAGTGAAAGTGTAAATGGTAAAGTATATTGTGTTTTACGGTATTTGGTTGGTAATGTAAAAGTGTAAGTGAAAAAGTTGACCACAAATTAACTATAGCAGTGATTTAAATATTATAAATACTATTAAATTAAATCTACTATTGCAAATTAAATTATATTAATAAATTTGAGATAAAAAATTAATAATCTTAATATTTAATTTATAACAATAGTATTAATAAAATATTAGTTTAAATAATAAAATATTACTAAAATATTAACTAAATAAATAATACAAAATTTTAAGAAAATCTAGAGAACATTAATAAAATTTAAGAATACTAATAAAATATAAATATTAAAAAATCTTACAAAAATAATAAAATATAGTTATAATATTATAATATTAAAAATACTTAAAAATTATTATAATATAAATTTTATTATAATATTATTGTAATATTATAGAAATACAAATTAACAAAGTAAAATATAATTATAATTTAATAATAAATTATCATTATAGTTTTATTATACTGAATTATTATTACAATATTAACATAATAAAATATTAATATAATAATAAAATATATTATGATATTAATAAAGTAATTTTTTATATTAAAAAATAAATAATTAAATATATAGTAAAGTATAATATTGTTATATTAATAAAATATTAACTCTAAATAAAATAATAAAAATGGAATAAGTATTAATAAAATAATAAAATATTAAATAAAATATTAAATAAAAATATTAAATTAAAATAGTAAATATTAAATATTAAAAACAATAAAAAAATTAAAGATTAAAAATATAAAATAATTAAATAATTAAATAAGAAATTGAACACTATTTAAAATATTAAATATTTAATAATATTAAATTATATATTGATTATCAAGTAACTGTTGTGAACTGTAAGTGTACTACAAGTGAGAGTTATATGACCACAAAATTAACTGTAGCAACTGCAAGTGGGAAATATGAGTGTAAAAGTGAGATTTACATGATCACAAATTTAACTGTAGCAACTGCAAGTGGGAAAATATGAGTGTAAAAGTGAGATATACATGACCACAAATTAACTGTAGCAACTGCAAGTGAGAAAAGAAGAGTTGCATTTTGCAACTTGTTTTTCAGCGAAACAAACGAAAAATGGAAAAGAAGTTTTACGACTTGCGTTTTGTGGCGTTTTGCGGCGAAACAAACACGCCCTTAGTTTTTATTCTTATGGTACCACAGATGTGAGTTTTTAGTTAGTGTGGTGTGTGTGTTGTGTATGTGCGCGCGCGCGTGCGTGCATACTTGAGTTAGGAGAATCTGACAACTTTAGACTGATCTTGACTCTGACAATTGTATGTATGAGTGTGTGGATGTATCTGTTTACTTTTTTTTTCCCCCTTTCCCCCTTGATAAAAACATGCGCCAAGTCATTAAGATAGACCACAATCTCCCTTTACATTAAATATGCAAAAGGTGCATACAAATTTGACAAGGGTTAAATATTAAATAAAGAAAAATATTTTAGGCTGATAATTCAATGGATGTCTTCTTATATTCGGTTTGCATTTGTCAAGTGTTAAATTAGCTTGATATATATGCTAGCATGTAGTCCAACAACTTAAACTTTTGGATGAAGTTCTTTTCTAAGATGGCATCAAGGCTCCAAGTTTCAAGAGGTCCCACACTCCCACATTCAAACTTCATTATTGAAAATTGGATATATTTGCCCCATTTATGCTGCATTTCCAAGCGAGTTTGGCCAGAGGCATGTGGCCCAAGGGAAGGGGAGGGTTAAGGGTTTTCTTTTTCCTCCTTTCTTTCTTGTGTGTGTAGTATGTCTATTTCAAAATTGATCAAAGTTGGAATGAGCTATCAACTCTGTTTTGCCCACCAGATATATATAGACTTTGGGTACATGATGATTCCTTTCTTGATTGCCACATATGGTTCCCTTTTTCCTTATCCTTCTAATGTGATATTTCAATACAGTTAGTATTACTTGGTCAAGGCCTGGAAATAAAGAAATCAGTGAAACGGTGGCAGGTTGCCAAAATTAATTTGCTCCAAGGTAGTAAACTAGCAAATATGCTTCGAAAACTTACCAATCATGATAGACCCAATGAGACCTCTGTCATAAATTACATCCAGAGTTAGTGGCTTTCGAACAGGAACTACATTCATCACCCAAACAGGATAAGCCGACAGTGCCGCTGCAAAACCTCCAAGAAATGCATTCATATCCATAATATTGCGAATCTTAGAAGTCCCTAGCTTCAAGCCAAGTGATTTCTTGTAGTATGCAACTCGTCTGGTCCAACGTCGTGTATCAGCTTCAAACACATCAACCCCACTTCTCAAAAGAGAGACCCTTGCAGAGGGTTCTAACAATCTCTCCGGCCATTTCGAAATGGACCCAACAGCTATCTCTCCCTCCAGAGAAATTTTACTGACACACTTTTTCAACTTGAAGTACCTAAAAGCACAAAAGCACTTGCATCCTATTAATCATATAAATGTCTTTAAAGAAGTTCATGGGCACAAGTATAAAAAAGCAAAATTGTTTGTAAAAGTTCACCATGCTTCACTTGGGTCCTCAGAATCACTGCACAAATCAATCCCAAATTCATTTTGTTTAGGTAGACATGCTGAGCTTGAAGGTTTCTTCCAGATTGCAGTGTTCCCATCAACGACAATAAGTTCATAACACAAAGCATGGGCCACAGCCTGGAGATCGGCCCATTCTTTGTCCTGTTTAGCCCACTGAACAGGTGGACCAGATATAACAAGATATCCACCTGGCCGAAGTAGACGGTCCACTTCGATAAAATAAGTTCCATCTGCAATAATAACATCCGTAATCCGTTAGATGATGCCATCACAAAATCCATTGAAATACAAAAATGCAGATAACTTTCACGTACATGATCATACGGGAAACGGAAAAACTTACTATAGGCAGAGAAGGGAATCAAGCATCGAGAACAGTGAACCAAATCAAACGAGTATGCAGGAAATGGAAGCCGACGAGTGCCAAGCATGGCAACAAATGCAGGGATTCCTCTTTCTAGAGCAAACTGTATTTGGGATTTATGGGAGTCTCTTGGAGCAAAAGAAAGCGTGGTAATATTTTCTTTCAGAAGAAATCCCCCAAAGCTTGCGACCTTCGAGCAGAATCAATAACACATCCAAATGATTCAACAATTAAAAGAACGGCATCAAAAGGAGCTGCAAATTCATCAGTTATACACCTCTTACCCCACATCCCATATCCAGAGCTGTCCTCAAGATACCCCCATCAATGGGGATGAATTGTCCAAGCTTCTCAATATACTGCACAGCTCCATCTGGAAACATAGTGCCACCCCAGGGAAGGTAAAGTATGTGCCTTCTTCCTTCATCCAGCCTTGATGACCTTTTCTTTTTGCAATTTTATTATAAGGCATGTTGTCATGCCATATCTACATTTAGGAAAAAGAATGCGGGCTAAATGACAATAGAAGACAAAGGATACCAGTGTATGAGAAAGAAACTACTTTTAACACAGTTCAAATCTATACCTGATTATCTAAATGCATCAAAACTTAGGGTTTCTCTATTGGTTTCACAATATAATCAGGCAACAACTTGAAAGAACATGTTAGTTTATTTTAACAAAGAGGCTAACAACTATTCGTTGTAAAAAAAAATTGTTCTGCTAAACCCTTTTGTGTCCAGATAATAATGGCAATGGAGAATCCGTAGGTCAAGGTCCAGAATCCAGATATACGTGAGCCACAAACATGTTTTCCCACTTTGCAACCCATGCATATTTTTGGTAGTTATATTCCAACCTTTCAATGTACTCTCACAAATTCTCAAATCATCAAAGAATTTCAAGCAACAGAAAAATGTATGATAAACCAAGTATGTTCCAAACATGGACTTTATATGTACTGCCTTGAGCGAGGACTTATAAGAAGGAGGCCACACGTCTTAGTACTAATCTTATCAAAGCATGCCTACCTATAGAGTTTTTACCCATCGAGTTCCTCCCTCAACAACACGATGTATGATTAGTCCTCAAGTTCTTAGTAAATATCATACACAAAACACCTCTCTAGCATACATTATAGATGAGTCCATTCTCATAGGTTTGTGACACAATAACACAAAACCACTATTATGCCAGTAAAAGGTGACAATCAACTTTATGTGAAAAGCACATTGCATGGCTTCAAAAACAAGGATAAATTTTCTGATATAACTAATCAATACATCTTTTTCTCTAGTGGTCTCATCTTATTAATAGGGTGTTAATGGATGGATTGAGTTGATTCACATGTATTATGCATACACATTTTGAAAGATAAATTGGAATATGTTCCATAATTCCAAGTTTCTAGTACCACATCTAGCAATTTTTTTTTTTTTTTTTTTGGTGGGGGGGGAGAAGGGGAAAAAAATCCCTTGTTCATGTAGATAAAATTTCTCGGTAGAGATGATTTTGATGTCTCAAACAACATTCAGTCCCTCACACTGCAGTTCAGATTAAGTAATTTCCATACTGGTATTATTAGTGAATAATGATTTCTAATTGGCAGTTGGGCAGTGTAAGAGTCATTATTCTCCCATTTATACAATAATGTTTATGCCTTTACAATGCAGCAGATGAGTAAAAAAGAAAAGAAAAAAAAAGTTTAAAAAAAGGAGAGGGAAAGGGTAGAGTAGAGTAGAGAGACCTTGTGGAGGCTATCGGGCCAGGGGACAGGGATCTGGTAACCTTCCGGCGGCGGCACCAAGCAGAGGGGCAGTTCGTCGGGCGGCGGGCAGTGGCGCTCCCGGTAGAAATTCATGTCCCTGCTCAGCTGGCTGTTCCACCTCGGATCCTCGCACGGCATCTCATCCACCTCCTCCGCCGGGCACGCCTCGATCACCACCGACGCCGCCACCGACGCCGCCTCCTCGCCGCTGCCGCCGCTGTTGTGGTCCTTGTTGATGATGATGCTGTTTGAGTAGGGCGAGTCGAAGAAGGCAAGGATTCGGTCCCTCTGGCCGGGGTTGGAGCGGGCGAGGGAGCGGCGGCCGGAGGCGGCGAGGGAGTCGCCGAGGGAAGTGAAGACGAGAAGGAAGAAGATCACAACGCCGGCGAAGAAGGAGAAGCAAGCCAAGTCGAGAAGGCTCCACTGGCGATGGGGGCCGCTGCTGCGTCGAGATGGGGGCAGATTCACGTGCCCCATGGCTCGCTGCTGCTGCTTATTACTGCTCCGCTCTCTCAAGAATCGAATCGAACCTAAAACAATCACAGATCAGAGATGATTGAATAGATTAAACAGAGAGAGATCTATAATCTCAGATTTGGATCATGGGGAGAAATAAATAGGAAAGTGACGAGGATTGAAAGATTTGTTTGGTGGTGGAGCACTGAGAGAGTAAGAGTGAAGTGGGGGGAATTATTTTAGATTTAGATTTGATTTTGTGTGAGAGACAGAGAGAGAGAGAGCCTCATTATTGAGACAGTGGAGAGGGGAAGGATGAAGAGGGGGCTGAAGTGGAGTGGCGGTGCAGTTATTTTTTTTATTTTTTTTTTTTCCTGCAGTAAAAACAAAAGGTCCATACTTGAAAAAAAAACAGAGAGAGAAGATTGACCAAGGATCGACACGGTCAAATTCTCTTGACAACGGAGAGAGAGGGAGCGACGAATGTAGGAATTTTTGACTGACAGGCTGGCAAGAACAGCTTTAATGGGCTTCTATTGGGCCTACAACTGTTATTTATATTAAGCCCAGCTTGGATCAAGGCTTGTGGATTTGTCTCCGTTTTTTCTTTCCTCTTTTAAACAAAATGCTTAAATCGAACTGGAGTGGCACGGATTGGCTGCTCTCTGTTACTACTCCTACGTGCTTTCAGCATTTTTGTGGATGGCCATCAAAATTTCCAGCAGGTTCAAAGTTACAGAGTTAGATGTTGGATTTTCTCTTGTGAACAGTCGCCTTCCCATCTCAAATTGTTCACACGGTTATATTTTGAAGCTGTTCAGACGCAAAAAAACATGTGTCTTCTTACTTCTCTTCCATATTTGGATGACAATACACTGAATAAATGTGGTCGAGATAGAAAATTTGTCATCTACTACTTCGAGCAAAAAGTGAGAGAGTGTAAACACTACTTTATCTAGATAAAAAATAAGAGGAGGACAAGAAAAAAATCTCTCTTATTTACTGCCTTGCGTGCTCTTTGGCATAACCCCTGCCCAAGAATGATTTTGTTGTGCTACTTTGAAATTTAAAATTGTATTTTTCTGTAATAATTTTAGGTATCTACATACATATACACATAGATCATATAGATATTGTAGTGGAAGCGTATCTCTTTGGTTCGAAGGGTTACTCTTAGAAAGAGCATCCTTTTTTTTTTGACAGTGAAAGAAACTATAAGGAACCTCACGAGAATCTTCGTCATGATTCACGATATAAGTAGAATAGACAACAGTTTATTGGAGGCGTGAAAAAGATGAGGAGTCACAAATAGCTGCACACAATTGTATACAGTTGCATGTGTAAATTGAGGGCGAGAGTCTCCTCCTTATATAAAAGAGGCTAAACCCTAGTCGTAATTCTTATAGGTGTATCCTAATATCTCAACATATCTTATTTGCTGACTCAATTTGGTAGCCCACATTGGGCACTCTATTAGAGCAATCCAGTTTAAGAATAAGCTTGCCTTTTGGGCTAACCTAATTACTGATTGGGCTTGGGCTTGAGCCCTGCTCCCTCGCGAACCGGCCCTAGAGGTGTCAAGTAGGTCGGGCCGGGCCGGCAACCCACAAGCACGACCCACTTGGGCCCGGCTTGACCCGAGTGGTACCCGGGCCATAGCTGACCCGGGTCCATCTTCCCCAGGGCCGGACCCGGTTCTGGAAAAACCATCCCATGGCCCACCCGGGCCGCTTGTCTCCAACGGCTCAAAGAGCTGTTGGGCATTTAAGATGCGGCCCAGCCTACATCTCCAATGGCTCTTTGAGCCGTTGGAGGCGGTTTATTTTTTTCTGCAAACGCCTCCAATAGTTACCCAATGGCTCTCTTGGCTATTGGGGGGCTGTTGATGGGCATTTGCATTTTTTTTTTTTTTTTTTTTTGCAAATAACCCTCAAACCGGTAGAATGGGTTTATGGTAACTTTTTTTTGCAAAAAAAATTGCAAAAAATACTTTTCCCCTCTATAAATGCTTCATCTTTCTTTCTCCATTTCATCACAATAAAAATCTCTAAAATTCTCAAAAAATTATCTAATATTCTCAACTACAAAGTTACAGGCTCTCTCTCTCTCTCTCTCTCTCTCTCTCTCTCTCAAACTCTACAAGCTATCAAAAACTCTCTCAAGCTCTACAAACCCTCCCTACGAGCTCTCAACTTCCCAAGCTCTACAAGCTCTCTCAAAACTCAATAATATATTCTTGTAACATTAAGAATTAGCAAATAAAATGGATGTCAATTCTTCATCAGCCGGCCATAGTCAAGCTTCTAGTTTTAGATATCATGGTAATTTTAGTTTAAGTAAAGAACAGTGGGAAACTCTAAATTTGCCTTTATCCGACACTCCACAAATTCCATTCACATAATATGCAGATTTTAATATTTTTTCTGAACCTATCACTACTCCTCATGTACCTATTAGTTCTCCCAATGTATCAATTTTCTCTACAAATCTTAAATCTGGAGTTTGAAATTTTTTTGATAAAGTAACTATTGATAGAGTTAGAAGGGCTCAATGAAAGTTATGTCCAGATGTTTCATATGATTTTCTCAAAAATGTGAGAATCGGCTCACTAAGCAAACATATTAAGAGTAAACACCCATAACACCAACCACGACAAACCCAAATTACACTTTAGGCACACTAGGCACTTTTACTTATAATCATATTACAGATAAAATTAATTTAACTAAATGTCTTATTCAGTCTAAACAACTTTTAGTACGGCTGAAGATGATGCATTTACAGATAATATTAGAATCACTCATAATCCAATTATGAGCAGGTCAATAGGAACATTATAAGATCAGAAATATTTAGAGTATTGAAGAATAAAACCAAATATTAATTGCAATTTTTTCTTCTTTACCACATAAAATTACACTTATCTCTAATTGTTTGGAAGTTTTTTAACGACTATCATTATATTATTATTATTGCACGTTTTATTGATTTTGATTGGCTTTTAAATAAAATAATTATCAAGTTTAAAAAGTTTCCTCATCCTCACAATGCTTCAAATCTAAGTAAAGTTATAATGCGTGTTGCTAGAAAATATAGAATTGATTCCAAAATTTTTCTATTTCATTTGATAATGCTAAAAAAAATACTATTGCAATTGAGATTTTGAAAATTATTTAAAACATGTTTTGAATGAAAAAATTCATATTCGATGCGTTTGTCATATTATTAACTTGTGTGCACAAGATGGTTTGAAATTAATTAATGATTATATTAAAAAATTAAGAGATACTATTATATTTATTAAAAGTAGCAGCCCAAGAAGACAATCCTACAGACAAATTTGTTCGCGCTTAGGCCTACTTGCTAAAAAATTACTTCAAGATGTAAGAACTCGTTAGAACTCAACATATAATATCTTGAGTAAAGTGATTCCTTATAAGTAGGCAATAAATAGATTCATTTCTGTAGAATTGCCTAACTATTTTATTTTCGATGAGGAATGAAAACTTTGAGAATGAATTTGTGAACTTTTGAAAAGATTTGACAGAGTAATAAAATTATTTTTTGGTATTTATTATCCAATGACTGCTTAGTATTTTATGAGTTAACTGAAATAACTGAGATATTGCTCTCATGAAAAAATATTTAATAATACTTTAAAGATTTTTTTATTTTTATTTTGCTGCTATTGTGGATTCTAACATTAAAGTTTATGGATGTAAATTTTTACTTGAAAATTTTTATGAAAGAATGGAATATGATAATAATCCTACCCTAATGTCGGCAGAAATTCATGTTTTTATAAATAAGTTGTATAATTATTATAAAACTACCTATGAAAATAAACAATCTTCTTCATTTTAAACTTCTTCTTCGGGCCTGTTTGGTTAAGGGTGGAAGTGAGGAAGTGAGGAATTGAGGAAGTAGTAATAATTCCCTTTGGAATTTGGGAATTGGTTAGTAAGTTTTCCGGTGTTTGGATGTTGTTGGGAAGTGTGGTTTGAAAAATATTTTATCTTTTCCGGTGTTTGGATGGTAATGTGAAAGTGGAAGTGGAAAAGTTGACCACAAAGTTGACCGTAAAATAATTTTAAAATAAAAATTAATTAAGAAAAATAAAAAATAGACTGTAATTAGAATGCAAGTGAGATTTACATGGTCAAAAAATTAACTGTTTTGTGCTACAATTTATTACAAATGTGATTTATATGACCACAAAATTAACTGTAGCACTCTAGAAGTGAGGAAATAGTTGTGTAAAAGAGAAAAGATAAAAGGAAAAGAGGTTTTCTTATTTTCCTTTTTCGGTGTTTGGATAGATAGGGAAGTGAGCAATTATACTTCCCTATTTTCTTACTTCCGCCCACTTCATGTAGGAGTAGAAGTTCATTATTTTCAGGTATTTTATCAGCATCTAAATTATCTAGAACCTCTGACATTTTAAATGAGTTTCATTATTATATCCAATGTGCCAAAACTCCCAAGATCGATTCACACTCAGGATTTGAATATTTTGATATTTTGGCATGGTGAAAATTACATGTATCAACTTATCTTGTACTTTCCATCATCGTGCATGATTTACTAGCTTCTCCGGCATCTACAATAGCATTGAAGTCTACTTTAGTACGCGTGATCGAATGGTGACTAATATGAGGAACCGGCTGGTCTCGGATGCAATCGAGATGATCATATGTGAGAAGGATTAGTTGGATGCAGAAAAGAAAAGTCAAAATAAAATAATTGATGTTCTCATCGAAGATTCTTCAGAAGATGAATGAAGACTTTATAATTTTTTATTTATGAATGATAAAATGTTTGAAGATTTATAATTTTTTTATTTATGAATGATAAATTTTAAAGTTTTTTAATTTATACTCCAATTGTATTTGTATCTATTTATCCATTTTATTGGATTATTATTAAAAAATTTCATTTTCATTTCACAACTTGTAATTTCTTTGTCAATTTTTTCACTAAGGAATTTTGAGATTGTTTTAGAATTTTTTTAGGTTTTTTCGAACTTTTTAAATCTTTTTATTTATTTAATAAAAGGATGGCTCAGGTCCAGGCCAGCTGGGTCACGGCCAGACCCGAGTTCCCTAAAGGGAACCCAGACACGGACCGGGCCAGGCCGACGCTTTTTCACCGGGCGAGGTGAGCGTGGCTCGGTCCGCCCTTTGGCCCGCCGTGTCCGGGCCGGACCGCGCCGAATTCAGCCCAATTGACATCCCTAGCCGGCCCATCCAAGTCTAATACACTCCCACTCTCAACGGTGGGATGCCTACATCTCAAGCCATATGCCAACTTCACATTCCTAGGATCATACTGACTGTTGGATCGTGTGATCGTCAACATCACCTGCAAGAAGTGAGCCACTGAACTACAAACACTTAACGAGAGTGAGAACAACTCTTCTAACCTTATAAAAAATAAGTCTAGGTCATGACTTATCCCAGATACACTAGCTCACATCTTCGAATCGAATATTTTCGATCCCTTATCAACAAAGGAGAATATACATCCATTGCTGAACAGCCTGCTAAGGCCCACATTGAAATCACCTAGAGCGGGGTAAATAGTTGATATGCTAATCAATTCAAAAATTAAAACAATTACAATCAACTGTATATAACTAATACTTAGTCAATCTCAATTATCAAGAAATGAAGATGTATACCCCGTGAAGGGATCTGAACTTTTCCTCTTGATTCCTCTTACATAAGAGTTGAGGTTCTTAATTACTTTTTTTGGTTAAAATGAGTGCAAGCACATAAAATTATATCAAATATAAAGATAAGTAGTTATAATAATGCAAGATATTAAACAAAAGTGAATATGAGATAAAGATAAGCAATCACATACGCATGAAGTTTATTACAAAGTCCGAGCAACTTGCTCTACATTCTCGCTTTCACAGCGATGAAGGATTTCATCACTATAATCAATCCCGCAAGACCACTCGGTGCCGCAATACCTATAAGCTCCCTCACTCGTCCCCGCAAGAACTTCAACAATGAGCTTACAAGCTCGATCGAGCCTGCAACCTCCAAACACTCAAACACAATGATTTAACACTTGTGGTCAACTCTTGATCACAAACAAAATACTCTCACATACAAGGATCCTATAGGATAGATGTAGATATGATAGTTCAGGCTTGTGTAAGAAAACTAGAGAAGAATAGAATTGAAAAGTACTATAAACTTTCACAAGAGATTTTAAAATTGAACATTTGAAAATCTTTTTCAAAACTTAAGTATAAAACACTCTCTAATCACTCCTATTTATGAGAGAAGGTTATAGACTATTACTCAGCAAATACAAACAATAAAAACATGATGAAAACACAAAATAAATGTTGGAAATGAATTTGGACAAGTTTAGAGAAGAAACTAGCCGTTATAAGACAAAATAAGCAAGTTGAACTACTGGCTGTTGACAGCTTCTGTAACACCCCGATTATTAAAATCTTGATTTAATACTCTGATCCTTGATTAATGAATTTGTACAAGATTATTTGAGGTGATCTTGAATTAATTTTAGTGTGAAAATGGATTTTTTTTTTTGAATTTTCTTGGAGAAATTGGAGTGGAATAAGTTGGATGAATTTATTTAATTATATGTGTGTAAAATTAGATGTGAATATAATTATATACTTGTCTAAATACATGCATACATATACTAGATATTTGAATATAAATACAAGTATATGTATATATATACACACACACATAAAATAAATTAAAGAATGAATAATAAGTGAGCGGAGAGTAAGGTGGAGGGATGAGGGTAAGTTGGGGATCATGTCATACATGTAGCATTATGTGAATAAAAAAATAAAAGAAAAAGAGAAAGGGGGAGAAAACTCTCCCTTTATAATTTCCCCGACATCTTTTCTCCCTGTTCTTCCCTCCTCTCTGATAAATGATCGGCATCACAAAAAAAAGACAAAAAAAAAATCAAATCATTCCCTCTCTCAATCTCTCTCACTCACTCACTCCATCTCTCAATTTCTCCATGTCTCTCTCCCAATCTCTCTCTCCTCCTCTGGACCTAGCGGTAGCACCCAGCGCGCGCAGGCAGAGCGCGTGCGGTGGAGTGTGTGTGGTCGGGCAGAGCGCGTACGGTCAGGCGTCGCATGAGCGGCGGTCGTGCGGCAGCAACAGGAGATGGCCAGAAGAAAGGAGGTGAGGGAGTTGTTCAAATTTTCAGATTTAGACTTCCTTGATCTGAATTTACACCTATCTATAAATCTTGATTTATTGATGATAATTACTTTTAATTTTGCGAATGGGGATCTCTTCCTCTAACTCAATTTTGTGAATTCATTTACATGAATCTTGATCTATCCCTGGAACTTAGAATTTTAGGGTGTATGTTACTTGTGTAATTTGTGTAAATTATGTGATTTGTATGATGGTAGAGAGGAAGAACTCAACGAGAGGGAGTTTCTTGGATTTAAATTTTGTTTTGATGAAATTTTTGAATAGTTCATGAATTCAATTGTTATACCGCTTTCTTTGAAAATCCTAATCTCTTTCTCTATGAGATCTAAATCACTATAGGGGGTTTTTCTCCTAATCCAAATTAATTGTTCTCAATTAAAATGGTAGTTGGATAAATATCATAAAGGGTTATACAATTGGAACTTAACGAGGAAGAAGGAAGTTAAAGACGAAATTCTCACCTTGGCCGTAAAAGAGATGAAAGCTCCTCAACTTATAAGTCGAGGATGTAATTAAATTAAAAAGCAAAATGGTTTGTATGGAAGTCATTATGAAATGGAGAAGAGCTCAGATAAAATAAGTTTGGAATGAGGGTGCGGACATGTGTATATAATTTCATCGAAATCTAATTCTAAATTGAAATACCACAGTCTTCCTTTTATTTATTTCTCGATCATTCTAGAAGCAGTGTAGTTGTAGCATATAAAACAAAATTGTCAGGTTAGTTAAAATTTTTGATATCAATATAGAACAATAGCTTATTATTAAAGACGAAGCCCTTGGTTCCATAACAGTTGTAACACTTCGATTTTTAAAATCCTGATTTAATATTCGAATACTTGATTAATGAGGTTAGACTGAATTATCGGGGGCGATGATTTAACTGTCTTTATGTAAATAGATTTTTAGAATTTTTTTTTGACTGAAAATTTTGAAGTGAAATGAAATCTGATAATTTCAAATATAAGTGTATCAATATGTGGGTAGATATACATACATATTAAATAGGTGTATTAGTATATTGTGTAAATACAAGAAAATATAAAGTAATACAAAAGAAATAGCATAATATTATATTATTAAGTATTTAAATGGAAGGGGTAGGTGTGCATGGCATGGGTTGATAGAGGGCTAGGATTAACCCAGAAGTGTGTGTATAAGTGGCATGATCGGAGAAAGAAAGAGGTTATATTTGAGGGTAAATTATTTATGTATGAGGGGTTTTTTGCAAAAAGGGAAAACTTTTTTCCTCATCTTCCTCTCTCGGCCAATGGAACCCTCTCTCTTTCCCTAATTCTCCAAAACTTCATAAAACAACCCCCTCAAATTCTCTCAATCTCTCCCTCAATTCACTCATCTCTCTCTCCCTATCCCTCTCTTTTCCTCCCTCGGATTAGAGTGCGGCAGCCCAACACGCGGAGGTGGAGCGCGTCCAGGCGTAGGCGAGGCAGGGGGGGCCGCCTCTGGGTGGCGGAGACAGCCAGATGGCTCGGGTGGCGACCAGGTGAAGTTGGGATGTGAGGGAGTTTGCTTGATCTTGTTCTCCTTGATGCTCTTGAAAATTTATTGAAATCAAAAATTATGTGATCTTTAATTTTGTTATGGAATGAAGAAGATGGCATACCTTGTTTGCAACCATGAATTTTTTTTAATGTTTGGGTTCCTAATCTTTTGGGGGAAAATTGAGTGTAGGAAGTTATGGATGACAGAGATTTGTGGATCTAGGAAAAAAATAATTAATATGAATAATAAAAAAATTAAAATTAAATAAGAAAGATTATTACTGGTTATGACTCAATTTGATTGAAAAATGTAAAAGAAAAATTTAGAATCCCATAGTTTGAGCACAATTGAAATGGGTGTACAAAATCTGTCAAACCCTATAAATAGTGAATTCTGGTTTAATTCGTTAGTATTTTTAGGATAAAAAAATATCATGTTATATACCTTTGGAAAGATAATCAAGTCTATTTTTCAACGATTTTTTCAGTGTCCCAATTGAAGGTCCATGTTAGAAATTATCACCGAAATACGACAAGCTACTTAAAATTTTCGAGTTGCAGAATTTTTTTAATGACTGAGGAGTTTCTGATTTTTTTTACTAGATAATTGAATTATAAATGTCATTTAATATATTGTTAGATAAATTATTAAGTTTCTAAGTATATGAGTGTTACCTCGTGTTGGTTGGACATCAGGAATCGTATTGAGAAACAAAAAAAATATAAACTATGACGAAAATTAGTTTTCTCCCTATGAATTATCGTTTAGGAGGGTCCATGGAAATTATCAGAATTAATAGAGAAGTATGTTGAGTTAAGCTTAGAACTGAGCACACTCCTAATAACGAATGTTGATGTTTCATAAGTTTAAAATGCACAAGTATATGTCCTCTCGTTGAGGTTTATGTATAACTCTTCGTATCTCAAATATTAGAGTGACATATATTGATTCTTACCAATTAATTATACATCTAAAATCTTATTCCTTCCCTTGCAGGCGATAGTTGGTATGTGTTATTTCTTTTATTTTGGATATTTCTTCATGTCAATAAATATGTGAAACACACATCTCTCCATATTTTTATAATAACATAAGGGGTTGTCTTCTTCCACGTTATAAATTTTATATGATTGAGTCTATTTAAGAAGTGATCCCCAGGATCTGTCCTCGTAAATAATTAAAAAGAAACGATAAATATTGTGAGTGATGTGTCCTCGTTGAGATTTCTACTTTAATCTGTCATAATATGACATTCAAGCATTCAAAATCGTAATCATGGAAACTTTGTAGGAGTCGAGGCGATCTTCACACTTAATACATGTACAAATATCATTATTTCTTAGTATGGCTGAACATACCTCTGAAATCGAAATCGACAATTTTTTACTTTTGTAATGACACCAACTTCTGATATTTTTATTCACAAAGTATCTTGATCCTGGTATTGGCCTTTAGGACGCTTCACGACAAATGAATACCATCTAAGTCTTTACGAGTCGTCCTTATATTGGTCCATGAATGATCCTGAGTGCACTAAAAGTTTGAGGTTTCATCAGTTATGCATAACCTTATAGTTCCTCTTCAAAGGCATTAGGCTATACGTCGAACTTTCATATTTATCTCTTGTCAGTGGAGAATATTGCAAAATATAGATGTTCCTTTTATGTGATTCTTGTACTTGACTTTGCCCTTATAAACTCAATTTGATTCCTTGAGGGTGATCTAGTACAAGGGGAGTCATGATGTAACTAGTTTACACCGATCCTCCATAAACAAAGCTTAAGTACTTGAAGAAATACATGAAGTACTTTCCTAGATGAAGAAAGACTTGAGTATATATTCTTTTCTTCTAGTTAAAACTCAAGCACACTCTTGAGGATAAGGAAGCAAGAAGTAAACTACTAGAAATCTAATTATTTACTGATATCATTTGATTGTAATTAAGAATAAATTAAGGATTTCTTCTCTTATGATCATATTATTTTTATTTAAGTTTATTGTGTGTGGAAGGTTAAAGAGAAATTTATTTCTTGAACAAAGTGATATGAGTACGTCCAACCTTATTTCTATAATTAAATCTAATAATTCATGATCTAAGT
This sequence comes from Agave tequilana, assembly GCA_038442645.1. Classification (NCBI taxonomy): domain Eukaryota; kingdom Viridiplantae; phylum Streptophyta; class Magnoliopsida; order Asparagales; family Asparagaceae; genus Agave; species Agave tequilana. The sequence continues at coordinate 262,375 of JAVJIF010004715.1, forward strand.
TGATCAAATAAACCCAGATACATGAAAATCATCAATCTAGCTTGTTTCTACCCATTCTCTCGATGATTCTAAGAGTACTCTCCTAGATAGACTCTTTATCAAAGTGAATTTTATAAGTAAGAGTGTTATATCCAATGTCAATGCTCCATACTAATCACCCAGTTTAGCTTGTTTCTGCCACATTAAACTTTTTTCAAGGGAACTCACCAAACCAAAAGTTAGGTGCCTAATATTGGTGATCTCCTTTATGGGCTTAACCCCATCCTCCGCGATGATTCTAGAACTACTCTCCTAGATAGATTTTTTTTTTAATCAAAATAGACTTTATAAGGTTCAGAGTCATATTAAAGCGTAAAAGCTTTTTCACAAATTTTATTTTGATGCAAGCATACATGCCAATTTATGAGGAGATCCCCCAATTAGGAGAAATATAAAATGTGATTATTATATAATATTCAGTTATATATAATAATGTCATTTAATCATTTATGTCACTATGCAAATTAAGCAAATAAACAGAGCATGAAGCAAATGTATTATTGAGTACATAAAATCATTTACATTTGCAATACCATCGAAACCACATCAGCAATTCAGTTTTCAGTCTCAATGTCATTATCAAAAAAGAATGAGAATGAAAATCTTGCATATATAGAGTAAATATCTTCCTTCTATAAATAATGATGATGCTTAAAGATATATTGCCACAATTTGATCGTAAAGATGGTTGCATGTTGGTACTGGCTATATAGCCTATCTTCTGAACTTTCCTTACCATTTTTATATCTTCTTAATTTGAAATTTTCATCCCATAAGCGTATCTTCATTTATATTATTTGCTTGCATAAAAAACAATACATATACTTATTCAAATATATGAATTATATTGAAGAGTAATATAGACTCACCATACGAGCACAAATGTCCAACATTGTTCTCTTTGCTCACTACATTTGAACTAAAGAAACCTCATCAACAAAAAACAAAAAAACTTAAATTATTTGTTAATGTGATTTAAATAAGTAATGACAATGAACCTTTATTTGAAAATATTTACTGGATCATATAATGGCCAACAATATTAATAACATCCACAGTACAAATATCCATAACCAACCATTACAATCACATTGAAATTGTAGGAGATTGTTATGAAAAAGTATTGAAATAACATTTATTTTATAAGCTCCTAAGCTCATTCAGATACATCAAACTAATCACACTGGAAGAAAAATTTTATATATGATGAAAATAATTTTATATAAGCTAAAACTCTTTTATCAAAAAAAGAATTAGTAACAGAAAATATGTTTCCTAAAATTAAAACTACTTATAGAAAACAATTTTTTATAAAAAATTATTCATGCAGAATTCAGTTGTAAATCACTTAGAGGGGGGTGAATAGGTGATGACTATAGGTTATGGCAAATAATACAGAACTAAAAACAATTTCTAGCTAACTAGTAGTAAGTAATTACAACACAAGAAATATTTGCAATATAGTAAATAATAATAGCATGCAAGAATAGAGAGAGTGTGGAGTTAAGAGATAGAAAGAGCAATCGTAAACGCAAGGATGTGTTTCGAGGTTTGAGTCACCGCTCTACGTCCCCGCCTTTACCGCAATGAAGGATTTCTGCTAAACCGATCCCGCGAGATCACCAACTCTTACAAGTTCGCACAAGAACTCAACGGACCCGCATGTCTCTCTTTTAGTGCCGCAACACCTACAATCGAGCTCACTAGCTCACTCGAGGCCGCAACCTGATTAGTCTCCATATGTGCATATTTCATACCATATCTTCACATTTATTCTATATAAAATATTATAAATAATCGTTTTCTTGTGTGTTCCTAGGTCCATGATATGGAATGAAGAAGAAGCCTAAAATCTTATTTATTTGGTGACTTTAGAACCTAAAATATAGTCATTGATTTTGGAGAGCTAATCTATCAAATCTGAAAGCAGAAAATCAGAAACAAGTAGGGAAACCAATATGGGGAAAAGCCAGCAGTCTGCACCCACTAGCGCGGCGCGCGCGGGGCCCAAAGGGCCACGAAAACGTGGCAAAAATCGTGTTTCGCGGCCTTCTGGTGGGGTCACGTGTTGTGTTTCGACTCGCGGCCCTGTGATACTTCCCTCGTGCCCCTCTTAGCCTATAAATACCCCAGGTTTTCATAATTTCTAGTTAGGAGAGTTTTTAGGGCAATTCTCTCCAATTATGTAGTTTAGTTGTTCCTTTCTTCTTTCTTTTATTTTTCTTCTCTTTTGTAGATTATGTAATAGGAAAGAAAGTGATCATAGGATAAAAGAGAAATATAATAGAGGGCGACACTCTATGAAAGGTTATTCTTTTATCTCTATTTGTTTCTTCTCTAACTCTTTACATGCTTAAGTTTTTCTCTTATGGCAACTAAGCACTAATTTTCTAACTCCTTACTTGATAATCTACATGAATCTAATAGCCTCTACATGACCTTACTCTTCCAAGAGCCATTGATGACTCATGATGATGGATTCTAATACTCTAACATCTAACTCTCTAACAAGTTACCATTACTTTATTTTATGCTTGTTCTAGCTAGTTTTGATAGTTTAAGTGTAGCTTGCTCTTGTTTATTGAGTTTAGATGTGAGTGATCTTATGGGTCATGTTTTGAAAAGCTCTTGAATTAAGGACTAGTGATGGTCAATGATACATGTGAGGCAACTATTACTAAGAGGTTAGCATGTTGGTGGAGCCATTAGTAGTTAGTAGCCATGAGCTTTCTTCTATTTTTACTTTGTTTTAGAAATAATTACAAAAATCACAAATACATTCTTTTTTATGTTTCCTATTTCTTTGTTTTCACCGTATCATTCTCTTTCCATTATTTGTTTTCATTTCTTTTCATTCTTTAAACATAGAAGAATCGTTAACACACACGTGAATAGACCGGTAAAGCTTCTATCGCTTCCCGCCCTTGTGGATTAGACCCGTTTTGCCTCTATGTTATAACGGAAGTATTGAGGAAGCCAAAACATGCACTTTTAACTCGTGATTTCAAAACAAACAATTTTTGTGCATGGTCCCCCCGATCAAATTTTGGCGCCGTTACCGGGGATGGGAACGGTTTGATCTCATATTTTTATTAACTTTTCTTCTTTATTTTTAGTGTGCAGGTCAAAATTGTAGTATTGCAGAAGTCCACACTTGCTTGCATCTCCCTACTCAAGAAAGCAGGGAACAAGTGCTTTAAAAGTTGTTGTGTGGTTGAGTAAATTCTTGTAAATTGCTATCTTTTGCTGCTAGTTTTTTATTTAGATTACCTGTGCACTGTAATAATCAAGAACTAAAATATGATAATTGAATGTTTTAAAATGGTTTAGACATTTGCATCTAGGCACGTGTCAATTTTCATTCCAATATACTGTATTTTGTTCTTCCGTTGTTGTGATCTGCACCGAGGTGTACATATTACATTGCATATAGTTGGACAAATACGTGGGTGATTTACTCGGTTTGTGTGTTCATTCTTTTCTACATTGCATACTTGCATGAATCGGAACTTAAAAGCGTATCCTGATACAACATAATGTGGGAAAGTCGTTACCCTCCCTTAGCCCAAAAACTACCTCTCCACTCACACAACCCAAGCCTAAATAAAACTTGCTAGACATTGGCCCCTAAGAACATCTCGGACTCATTTAGGAGATTGATCTAAGGGGGAAGTTGTTACAGTTTGACTTTTATTAAATCAGTGTCAAAAGTTGGAGATTGAGAGGCGAAATCTCGAAAAACAGTAATTTGGCATAATTAGGCCCGTTACTCCGGCATGGATACCTCCCACTGGTTTTACTCCTACATGGCTGATCAACTTATGGTCTGATTTCTATAATGTACCCCTCGTGGACAGTCTTATCAGTTAGGAGTCGTCTAGGTGTAAGTCAACTCTAACATATGCTTGTTTTCTTTTTCTTTTTTCTTTTGTTTGTTTGTTTGTTTATTTGTTTGTTTATTTTTGTTTTTATTTTTTGACATCTTGGTGATGTGGATTACAATTATAATTATTCCAATGCATATACATCACTCCAAGCTCTTTTGACTCGATATTACCAACACGACATTTCATAACTCTAACCAACCATGTATGCTAGGTTGATCTTATCTGAATCAATATATACCCCAGTCTCAATACTATGAACAAGAATGGAATATCATCACCACTCTTTACAGTGTTAGTGGGGATACAACTCTTCCGAGTCATATGGTCAACCACCTTACCAACATCCAACTTCATATACTCGTTCTCCCGAACAACTATTAGAAGGAGCAATTGACTGAGAAAAGAGAATGGAAGCCTTAGAAGAACTCGAGTGAAAAATTCAAAATCTAGAAAACTTGAAATCCCATCTAAGTTTACAAATCCATGATCCTTACTCTATTTTTAAAGTCCCACAGTAAGAAGAACATACCGACTTAGAAAAGAGTATGAAATTCATGATTCAATTTCAAAGTGATCCTTTCAATATGATAGAAGTGAGGCTTAGTCGATTGGAAAACATGTGTAGGAATAAGGAAACTCTCCCTACCCAATCTTTGACTATTCCAAACACTTCTAACCATATTGATGAAATCAGGAATCATAGAATCCTAAAGACTTTGACCAAGATTCAATTTCACCACAAAATCTTGAACTTGATCAATATCAATCCATTGACAAATTAACAAGTTTTCATTTCAATGAAATTGAACTTGATCATGAATGTGAACCTAACTCACAACTTTGTGATTCAATTTTAATCTTTGAATCTATGTTGACTCTGACATCCTTACCCAGTTGGACCCATTTTTCGAGCCAACATTGATTCCTGTATCCATACATTTTGAAATTGAATCACTTCTTTTGGATAGTCACATTTCATTGATGGAATAGAATGTGAGATTAAATTCTTTGATTTGAACTCAACTCTTGAATCTAAACCGACTCTCGAACCCAAAGTTGATTTTCTCAGTTAGTATCCCGAACTTTTCATTTCAAAGCTCAAATCGTCCATTCCACAAAACCACATTCTATTGTTGGACCAAGGTATTGACCATAATGACTCAGTGATGATCTTTCAAGATTGGTCATGTAAAGAGTAGGATCTTGCATGATCCTATTTATATAGGGGATTGTAAACATGTAAATAGAAAAGCGGTCAATAAAGGTGGGTTTCGTGAACCACTACATTATCTTAATTGGGTAGTAACGCTTGACCCAATTAAACCACCACCGGAACCACCACCATGAGGTAATTTTTCTTCCCTTTCTATTTGTTTCATGCAAATACACATTCACGATACATTGAGGACAGTGCCTGAGATAAGTGTGGAGGAGGTTTACTAACATATATTGTTCTAATCTTTCTTTCTTTGACACTTCTTTTTAGAAAAATTTTAGATTTTTTTGTTTAAAAACCCTTTTCTTTTTTTCACAATTTTTTTTGAAATAAGAGAAATAGTTTTGATTTATTTTAAAGAAAATTAAGAGGATCTTAGGAATTAAGAAGACCTAAAATTATGAATTCTTTAACCAAGTCAAAATAATAGGTCTTATTTAAATTTTAGGATATGAAAGTAAGATTGAAAATATAATTTGATCTTGAATTTTTTGCCTTAGATATATGCACTTCACACTTACACAACTTTTTGAGATTAAAATAAAGACTAAAAATGTCATAAAAAAATAAAAAATGATGATAATAAACATCACTTATTGAAGCTGGATAATTATACCTCAGGAAGCATGATTATTCACACCCAAAATGGTGGATAAAAACAAAATAATTTCCTTTAGTTTTGTGACCTTATTTACTCGAGTCCTTAAGTCCGAGGATGTTTTCTCATCTGGTGTCCTAAGGCCATCTGGTTTGAGAGTCATAGGCTAAAGGCTCACTACCAGATAACAAGAAAGCCTAAGAAAACTAAGAGAATAAAAAAATATATATACAAATAAATGGCATGAAAGTTAGAGTCGATATCCCAAAAATCTTCACAGTTCACAAAGTGCATATTATTAAGAGTTTTATGAAAGATTAAAGAATCAATTCAATTTTAAATTCTTGCCTTTAATTTATAACAAGATTTTGAATTTAGACTTAGTTTAAGAAAAATAATTTCTGGTTAACCTATGACCTTGGATAGCTTAAATTTTCTGAAAAAATACTTCAACACTTTTCTCTCTTTCAAAATGTGTTTTCAAACTACAAACATTTGTTTTCTTTCTTTATGGATTTTGTGGGTGTAATCCACTGAAAACCCTCAGAAGACACTCCTCCTCCTCTAGGGGAAACCTAGAAGTTTAATGGTTTATTGCACATGCTTAGTGCAATCGTATCACCTACGAAAGTGGTGTAATAATTTTCTTAGTTAGTTTTTTGTTTTGCTCGAGACGAGCAAAAGATAAGTGTGGGAGTGTGATTAGTCTCTATATGTGCATATTTCATACATCTTCATATTTATTTTATATAAAATATTGCTAATAATGGTTTTCTTGTGTATTTCTAGGTCCATGGTGTGGAATGAATAAGAAGCTTAAAAATTCCATTTATTTGGTGATTTTAGAGTCTAAAATATAGCCATTGACTTTGAGCTAATCTGTCAAATCTGGGAGCAGAAAATTAGAAATTAGTAGGGGGAACCAATAGGGGATAAGCCAGCAGTCTGCACCTACTGGCGCGGCGTGCACGGCCCCAGAAGGGCCGCAAAAACGCGGCAAAAATCATGTTTCTGCGGCCTTCTGGTGGGGCCACGTGTCATGTTTTGACTCGTGGCCCCGTGATGCTTCCCTGGTGCCCCTCTTAGCCTATAAATACCCTAAGTTTTCAGAATTTCCAGTGAGGAGAGTTTTTAGGGTAGTTTTCTCCTATTTGTGTAGTTTAGTTGTTTTTTTCTTTTTCTTTTGTTTTTCTTCTCTTTGGTAGATCATGTAATAGGAAAGAAAGTGATCATAGGATAGAAGAGAGTTTTTGTAATGGAGGGTGACACTCTATGAAAGGTTCTTCTTTTATCTCTATTTGTTTCTTCTCTAACTTTTTACATGCTTAGCTTTTTATCTCATGGTAACTAACCACTAACTTGCTAACTCCTTACTTGATAATCCACATGAATCTAATAGCCTCTACTTACCCTTGCTCTTGCAAGAGCCATTAATGGCTCATGATGATGGATTCTAACACTTTACATCTAACTCTCTAACAAGTTATCATTACTTTATTTTATGCTTGCTCTAGTTAGTTTGGGTTTAAGTGTAGCTTGCTCTTACTTGTTGAGTTTGGATGTGAAAATGATCTTATGGGTTATGCTTTGAAAAGCTCTTGAACCAAGGACTAGTGATGGCCAATGATACATATGAGGCAACTATCACTAAGAGGTTAGCATATTAGTGGAGCCATTAATAGTTAGTAGCCATGAGTTTTCTTTCTTTTTTTACTTTATTTTAGAAATAATTACAAAGATCATAATACATTTTTTTTCTATGTTTCCCACTTCTTTGTTTTCACCGTATCTTTCTCTTTCCATTTTTTATTTTCTTTTCTTTTCATTTTTTAAAATATAGAAGAACCGTTAACACCCATGTGAATAGACCGGTAAAGCTTTTATCGCTTCTCATCCTTGTGGATTCGACCCGTTTAGCCTCTATGCTATAATGGAAGTATCGAGAAGGTCAAAGCACACACTTTTAACTCTTAATTTCAAAACATACACTTTTCATGCACGGTTCCCCCGATCACAACCTCTATAACTTCATCAATATAAGAAATGGTGATCTTCTTCTTGATTACAAAGGCTCACACAAATACAGTCCTATAACAAAGTAGAGTAGATGAAGCTCTTTGAGATTGTGTGGTAAGAAATGCTTGTAGAAATGTGAAGAAAAGCTCAAGCAAAAATAAAGATGTGAACTTTTGGCTCAATATGAATATCTTTTGAGAAAATAGACTTTGATCACTAAAACTTGTTCTTAGGTGTTTAAAAACTGTTATAGGGTTTTTCTACAGTCCCAACATATATAGGGGATGAAAACAAGTAGAGAAAACCCAATGTATCCGTGGGGAAGTGGCCCAGAAAAGATAGTCCAAAATATAGCCGTTGGGAAAAATCAGAAGAAATCTATCGGTCGACCGGTCAGTCGACCACCAACAGTCGAAAATCCGACCGTTGGGGTTAACGGTCGACCGCTTGATCGACCAAGTAACCAATCCAGAGAGCAAAGCTCTCCAACAGTCGACCTGTCGGTCGACCATGACCCAACAGTATCAAAAGATCTTACAGTCCGTCGATCGATCGGTCGATCGTTGTGTACATAAAAGCAAGGCAAATTTTGTGCAACATCGGTCGACCGGTTTGGTCGACTGACAGAGCAATTTCCTCTGCCTATCTATCGATCGGTCGGTTGACCGACTCAAGGCAAAACTAGGTTTTGAAAATCTTTTGAAGTGCATCTCTTTTCTATAAAAATATATATACATAGTATATACAAAATAGAGTTCTTATGACTTTATAAGTATAGTGTGTGTGATCATAGATTAACACAAAAATGAGGTAGAACAATATTTTGTAAAAATAATTTTTCTAAAAGAAAAATTATTTTTCTGAAATCCATTTTAAAACTAAATAAAAAAACTTGATGAAATGTTTTCAAAAACATTTAAAGATATAAATGAAATGTGTGCATGTGTGTGTGAATCTCAAGAGGTATCAATCTAACTACCTTAGTTTTAACAAAATTATAAATCTTATTCTGAAAATACCAAAAACAGAAATCTTTTATAGTCTTCAATCCATTGCATAACTTGACCCTTTAGCTTGGTATTCTTAAGGAATCCCATATATGTTTCTTCTTAGTGGCTTAGGCTCTTGGATCGACATCTATATGGCTTCAAAATGGTGTGAATCTTATTAAAGAAGCCGATATTCAACAAACGTAATCCTAAAATTTATATTGAAGAAATTGTTAGAATCAATAACTTCATATATTTTGTTATCATCAAAAGTAGCGCAAATGGCCATTGGGTCAACAATCTCCCTCTTTTTGATGATGACAAAACAAATAGAGTTATCATACATAAATATGAAGGAGACTTCAAATGAAGCTCCCCCTAAACACATGCATAGTATAAAACATGTAGATATTCAACGAAGCTCATAAACTAAACAAATATAAACATATATGCATAAATAAAAATATAGCATGCATATATAAACTCTAAATTTCTCTCTCCCTTTTTATCAATTCATCAACAAAGGGGTAAAGAAAAATAAGATAAATGTATATGTGATATAAATCTATGAAAAGGAGAGACTATAAAGTTAACTCCCCCTACACACATGCATTACATGAAGAAAGAGATGACTAAACTCTAACCCATATAAGCATAATATACAATGTATAGACGGAGATGATAAGCTTCCCCTACACACATATATCACATAATGAAAAGAGGTCTAACTCTTCTTTATATACTACACTCATCATGAATTTATATATAGAGGAGATGTTAAGCTCCCCTTACATATAAGCAATACATGTCAAAACAAAATTTGAAAACCAATAAAATAAATTTTGATACCACTTGTAATCAATAAAACAAATTTTTGATACTATATGAAATAAATTAAATAAATTTTGATACTACTTGAAAGCAAAATAAGATAATTTTTTTTGATAAACCGATAGAAAATATACTGGTAGATAAACATAAATATTATCATAGAACTTATTTTAATTGGTTTTATAGATAAACATAAATATGAAATCATTTTAAGTCAAGAAACTTTTCTCCCTTTTTGACATAATCACAAAACTAATGCATAAGCTTGTTGAAAACAAAAGCAAATGTTTTAAAGTAAAATCAAGCTTAGCATGAAACCAATTTGTGCTATAAAATATGTATGGTCAATGTAAAACAAGTACAATCAATCATATATATGTAAGTGAAAATGTTACTTAAAATTTAACGCATATATTTATAAAAAAACTTGAATGAGTATACAAAAATAAAATAACATGGGAATCATGTGTATAACTCTTATCATCTACCCTATCATGCACAAGTTTAAAAAGATATACAATGTGAGCATATAAGGCATGGTCGCCCAACCAACCGCCCTTTAAGAATAGAAGTTTTAAAAATAAGATTTTGAAAATAGTATACTTAGATTGAAAACAATACCAAGTTAAGAATAAAGAACTAATTTAAAATAGTTTTGAAAACTAGTTAAAGATCCTTCAAACATAAAACCAAATCATATATCTCATGAAACATGCTAATTACACAAAAATTATCACTCAAGATCTATATAGCATATAAATGTTCATGAAAATAAAGTCATGAGTAAAAAGTGTGAGTACACAAGAATCATGTGAATAACATATTCATGAAAAAAATCAATAAGACTCAGAACAAAAAATCAAATGAAATTCTTTTTCCTAAAACATGATATATGAAAAATAAAATGAAATATATATATATAGAAAAATATTTTTCATTATTTTAGATCATAATTTTAAGCAAAAATATTTTCATTATTTTAGATCATAATTTTAAGCAATTAAATTTCAAAAATTTGAAGCCGAATACCCTTAACGGGTTCTGAACTTCTCCTCATTATTCTTCTAGATAAGAGTTGAGGCGTGCAATTGTAATCTTAATTTATTGCTCAATTTATAAAAAAATATATCCAAAAATATATAGATATATATACACATGTATAAAGATATAAGATTACGAGACTAAGTACGCATGTATCTAAATCTAACAAATAAGTAGAACATGTGTATCTACAACAAGCATGAACAATCAAGCAAGGTGCTAGTAGAGTGAACAACATGGAATTGTCAAAGAACTAGCTAAAAATATGAACATGCTTTTAAACTATAAAATGTGATATGCTATCAATACTATTACCTAATAAGTCACGTTATCACAAATAAAAACTAACTATGCATACACATATAGAATTCTAGCTAGAAATAAAATTTTCAAGTGGAGATGTTACTGAACTACAAGCAATCTCCGAAAGAGGTGGTATTTTCCCACCCATTTCCTTGATAGCGATGCATTAAATTGGTTGGTCCTTTACGCTCCAATGCATCTACCACCAAGACATTATCTCTCCCTACGTCTTGAAGGAGGAAGCACCTACACCAATCAAATTAGAATATTCTTTGGTACCCATATCTTTTTGGGTCCTATGGGGTTAGCATTTTCTTGAACCCAAACATTCTTATTCAACATATTCAACTTAGCATAACAAAATCTAGCTAAATGTCCTTTATGGCCGCAATGTGTACAAGTATATACTTTGCCATAAATATATGCGTGATTGTGTTGATGTGCATGTGAAGCATGTTGTGCATGAGAAGATGCGTGTTTCCTTTGAGTTTTCTCCTTTGAAAACATAGAACTAATTTTACTCATATCAAAAGCACACTTTTTCAAAGTAGAATCCAAAACATCAATGCGTTTTTGAATACCCAAAAATTCAATTTTATCAAAAATAATGCTAGGGCTTTTGCCCTTACAAACAAGTTTATGATCATGGAAATCCCTTTTACTCTTTTCAAAATAAATCGATAAATCATTTTTCTCTTTAAAAATAATATCTGACTTATTTTTCAAAACTTCATTTTCCTTTTTCAAACTTTTGTTTTGAATGAGTGAAATCTCATATCTACTTTGTAATTCTTCAAATAATTGAGCTAGCTCACCATAGTAAGCTCATCATCATCAAGAGAGGTATCGAGTGTTACCTTAAAAGTCTCCTCTCCATTTGCCATAAAGCACACATGGGCGGTGTCAGTCTCTTCTTCGGACTCTGTCTCTGAGTCATCCCATGTAGCCACCATAACCTTCTTCTTCTTTTGTATCTTCCTAGATGTGGTTGCTTAAAGGGAGGGACAATCTGTTGTGTGCAAACAATCAATGAGGAATCCTTCAGTCACAGATGCGGTAGAGAAGTACCACCCAATGACAAGAACTAGGAAACAATGAAAGAAAGCAAAACATAAGATTTAATGAGGTTCGACAATTTGCCTACGTCCTCGGGGCAAGAAAGAGAGAGCTTTCTTGATTCAATAACCAATACAATTTCATGCATACATGTGAAGAGGACTCTGCCCCTTTATTTGTAGTCAAGGAGACCCAGAAGATTTAGAAACCTCAATTGGACTCGTTTCCAATTCAGAAAAGAATTCCAAAATCTGGAAGGATCCGTCTGTCGACCGACCCAAGTCCCAGTCGACCGAGCGATCGATCGCTCCAACCCGAGAGCAAAGCCTTGTCAGTCGGTCGACCGTGAGGCCGATCATCCTTCTGCTACGGTCGACCGGGCGGTCGACCGTTATTGCCTGTGCACGTTTGTGCACACCGATCGACCGGTAACTGTTGTCGGTCGCATATTGTCTTCGTCTTTGGCTCTGTTGGTTGCTAATCGTTGTCATACCTCTCTTCCTACAAATCTCCACCTCGGTGAAGATTTCTCAAATATGAGCCGATCTTAGCATAGGATCTGTCGACTTGAAAGTGGCTGCACCAGTGTGGCTGCCTACGTACCTGCCCAAGGGATCAAGCCATCTGTAGTTCATCCAAATGAGCTTCAACAAGCTCATGAGACAAGAAGGATATGGAGCAATGCTTTACAATGTGTAAATTTTACTCTTGACACCACCTTGGTAAGCATATCGGCAGGATTCTCCTTTGTGTGAATCTTCAGTAACTCAATATCACCATCATAAGAATCTCCCAAACGAAGTGGAACCTGGCATCTATGTGCTTCATCCTTACATGATACACCTGGTTCTTTGCTAAATAGATAGCACTCATACTATCACAATTGATCTTCAACAGATCTTGTTCAATCCCCAAGTCATCGAGCAACCCTTGAAGCCAAATAGCCTCCTTCATAGCCTCCGTCATGGCCATGTATTCAGCTTCTGTAGTAGACAATGCGAGATAGACTGTAGAATAGAGCACCAACTGACCGGTGTTTGAGATAATGTAAATACATATCCTGTTGTTGACCGACGTTTGTCAAGGTCTCCTGCATAATCGGAGTCATCATATCCGATACATTCCCGCTTCTTGTGGAATCCTTCTCGAATACCAATCCAACATCTATGGTACCTTTAATGTACCTTAGAACCCACTTCACTGCCTCCCAATGATCCTTTTCAGGATCATGCATGTATCTACTAATCATTGAGACAGCTTGTGATAAATCTGGTCTTGTACACACCATAGCATACATCAGACTATCAACTGCGCTAGCATATGGCACGCGAGTCATGTACTCACGTTCTTCAATAGTTTTGGAGACACGGTGGCTTTTAACTTGAAATGAGGAGCTAGTGGTGTACTTACAGATTTCGTGTCTTTGTCGATGTTGAACCTCTGAAGTACCTTTTGTAAATACCCCTTTTGTGTCAAGCTCACCTTGCCACTCCTTCGGTCTCGTTCAATTTTCATGTCTAGTACCTTCTTTGCTTCACCAAGATCTTTCATCTCGAACTCAGAAGATAAGACCTTTTTCAGTTCATCAATTGTGGATCTAATTTTTGAAGCAATAAGCATATCATCTACATATAATAGTAGATAGATATACTCTCTTGTAGGTAGCTTGTTGTAATACACACATGAGTCATAATGACTACATGTGTTCCTCTTTCCTCTGATAAAGCTGTCGAAATGCTTGTATCATTGTCTAGGAGATTGTTTTAATCCATACAACGATTTCTTCAGTTTGCACACCATGTTTTATTTTCCTGCAGATTTGAACCCTGTCGGCTGAGACATATAGATCTCTTCATCCAGATCGCCATGGAGAAAAGCGGTATTTACATCGAGTTTATCAAGGTCCAACTCGAACTGTGCTACCAGAGCCAGTAGGATGTGAATTGAAGAATATTTTATAACAGGAGAAAATATCTCGTTGTACTCAATTCCTTCTCTTTGTGTGTAGCCTTTTGCTACCAATCTGGCTTTGTAGCGTACAATATCTTCTTTGAGAGATCCCAGTTTTTTTTGCGTATACCCACTTAAAGCCAATTGTCTTCTTTCCTTTGAGCAACGCTGTGAGTTCCCTAGTGTCGTTCTTGTATAGAGAATTTATTCTTCTTCCATGGCATCTTTTCACATCTTTGATTCTGAACTGATTTCAGCTTCCCTGTATGTGGACGGAATTGCCTCTTCAACGACCGAAAGAGCATAGGCGACAACCATATCTGTAGTGAGCCAACTTAGTTTACGCGTATTCCTTCTTGGTCTTCTAACTGCACTGGAATCAGGAACATTACCCATGACCTATTCTTGATCCTTATCATCATCAGTATCTACCTCGGCTATTTGATATTACCTTGTGTCACTTGGGCATGATCCTCAAGGATACTGAACTTTCTAGAGATGGTGGATTAGCATCATTCTCCACCTACTGCGATATTTCTTTGGTCTTGATAATCTCCACCTGCCGAGAGATTGTAGGCTTCAACATTGAAGCCTCGTCAAATGTGACATCTCTACTGAAAATAAATTTCTTGTTCTTAGGAGCCCACATTTTGTAGCCTTTTATTCCTTTCTTGAACCCTACGAACAATCCCTTCTTTACTCTTGGGTCTAACTTATCTTCTTTAACATGATAGTAGGCTGGACAACCAAATACCCTTAGCGAATCATAATCAGGAGCAATTTTTTCAGACCAAACCTCTAGAGGAGTTTTACCTCCAATCGCAGACGAAGGCAACCTGTTGACGAGATAGCAAGCATGCCAAAGCCTCAACCAAAAATTCTTCGACAATCCGGCATTAGATAACATACAACAGACCTCTCTAGCAAGGTCTTTTTCATCCTTTCTGCTACCCCGTTCTGTTGCAGTGTTTCCCTCATCATGATATAGCTTAAGGAAAGGATCAGACTTATATTCTCCTCCATTGTCTGAATGGAGGACCTTGATTTTCCTTCCTGTACTTCTCTCCAAATTCTTTTTCCACTCCACAAATAATTCTAGGACTTCTCTTTTGTGCTTCATGGTATATATCAAACATCGCCTAGAATAATCATTAATAAAAATCACAAAGTAGTGGTTACCTCCAATTGATGCAGTCTTGGTAGGTCCCCAAACGTCGGTGTGAACATAATTCAGAATCCCCTTAGTGCAGTGAATTGTTGTGCCGAATTTCACCTTGGTCTTTTTTTCGATGACACAATGTTCACAAAGTTTCAGCTTGCAGTTCTTACACCTTTCAATAATCCTTATTTTGTAATAGCTTGCAAAGACTTTTCACGTCTGTGTCCTAACCTCATATGCCATAGCCTGGTTGAGTCATCATCTGAATCAGTAGAAGTCGCCACTTGCCCTGTGACAGTACTACCCTTCAAGTAGTAAAGATTATTCTGGCGGACGGCCTTCAGAACCACCATTGAGCCTTTGGTCATCTTGAGAACTCCATCCTTTATTGATACCACAAGACCCAATGTCTCCAAAGCTCCAACAGAGATAAGGTTTCTCTTAAGTTGAGGTACATACCTCACTTCCTTCAATTCTCGTATCATCCCATCGAACATCTTGATCTGGATTGTTCCTACACCTTCCATGGTACATGGATAATCATCTCCCATAACAACTGAACATCTATCTAACTTCTCAAAGCTAGAAAATCAATCCCTATTCGGGCACACATGGTAGGTAGCACCAGTATCTAATATCCACTCAGTATCTCCTAAGTAGGCAATGATAGGAGTAGTAACAGAGAAAGAGAATACCGATGAGTTCGAGTCTGATCCACTTGCATGTGAAATATTGGCTTGAGTACTGACTATCCGTGCAAGGTTTGCCTCAGTTTTTGACTCCTTCTTCTTACCTTTAGCATTTGGACAATCAACTTTCCAGTGCCCCAATTCTTTGCAGAAGGCACACTGGTTTTTCTTCAGATCTCTGAAACCTGGCCTGGACTTCGATCTCTCACGATCACCTTTGCCCTTCCTGTGTGAACCTCTGCCTCTTACTGCCAATGCCTCTGCTGATGTGCTCGTATGAGAAGACAATCTGTCTTGCCTCCTCGTTTCATAGTTAGCAAGAGCAGCTGACACTTCATTATAGTTAAGAGATTTTCTACCATTGATCAACGTGAGAGTAAAAGTCTCATACTCCTCTACAGGAAGAGAGTTCAAGAGAATTACCACTTTATCTTCTTCACCGATCTCCACATTCACATTAACTAAATCTGTAAGAAGCTTTGCATAGAGATTCAAGTGTTCGTTGATGGAGCATTCTCTTTTCATCTGAAAACTATAAAGCTTACTCTTAGCTGCAGCCTTGATTCAATACTTTTAGTCAGATACTTTTTCTCCAGGATCTTCCACAACTGCCTCGCAGATGTTTCATGCAACACATGATACTTGATGTCTTATGTCAAACAAGATCTGATCAAGCCACACGATGTTCGGTTCATCTTATCCTAATCTTCTTCAGTGGTCGAGTTTCGCTTCTTCTCCAACCGTAGAGTGTCTTCGAGATTTGATGTCGTCAGTGCGTCCATCACCTTGCATCTCCACATACCGAAGTTGTTTGTGCCATTGAACTTCACCACATCAATCCTCAGCGGATGTGGATTCATGGATTTCTCCATCGATGTACTTTCTCCAGCCATCTTCTTGACTGGATCCTCAAAACAATGAGGAAACAAACGGAGTTAGATAAAACAAATTTGATAAAGATAGGATCTTTACCTTCCACGTGAAATCCTAGTAGAGTTTTCGAAACGATCTACTCCTTCGAATTGATTCCTCGAGCAATCCACACGCTGTTTTTGAGATTGACACACGATCTCACAAACAGTCCCAATGTCATTTCGAGATCTACACACGATCTCCACCAAACAGCAACTGATGCCCTTAGAATCACCAGATGATCCCACAACAAATCTGGGATACTCTGATACCAATTGTTATGCGCAGATCAATAATCAATGAGGAATCCTTCAGTCACAGATGTGGTAGAGAAGTATCACCCAATGACAAGAACCATGAAACAATAGAAAAAAAAGCAAAACACAAGATTTAATGAGGTTCGGCAATTTGCCTACGTCCTCGGGGCAAGAAAGAGAGAGCTTTATTGATTCAATTAAGAAGCTTTGTGTAGCGATTCAAATATTCGTTGATGGAGCATTCTCTCTTCTGAAAACTATAAAGCTTACTCTTTAGCTGCAGCCTTGATTCAATGTTTTTAGTCAGATAATTTTTCTCTAGGATCTCCCACAACTGCCTCGCAGATGTTTCGTGCAACACATGATACTTGATGTCTTGTGTCAAACAAGATCTGATCAAGCCACAGGTTGTTCGGTTCATCTTATCCCAATCTTTTTCAGTAGTTGAGTTTCGCTTCTTCTCCAATCATAGAGTGTCTTCGAGATTTGATGCCGTCAGTGCATCCATCACATCGCATCTTCACATACCGAAGTTGTTCGTGCCATTGAACTTCACCAGATCAATCCTTAGCGAATGTGAATTTATGGATTTCTCCATCAATGTACTTTCTCCAGCCATCTTCTTAACTGGATCCTCAAAGCAATGCGGAAACAAACAGAGTTAGATAAAATAAATTTGATAAAGATAGGATCTTCACCTTCCACGCGAAATCCTAGTTGAGTTTCCGAAACGATCTACTCCTTCGAATTGATTCCTCGAGCAATCCACACGCTGTTTTTGAGATCGACACACGATCCCACAAACAGTCCTAATGTCGTTTCGAGATCGACACACGATCTCCGCCAAACAGCAACTGATGTCCTTAGAATCACCAGATGATCCCACGACGAACCTGGGATGCTCTGATACCAATTGTTGTGCGCAGATCAACAATCAATGAGGAATCCTTCAGTCACAGATGCGGTAAAGAAGTACCACCCAATGACAAGAACTAGGAAACAATAGAAAGAAAGCAAAATATAAGATTTAACGAAGTTCGGCAATTTGCCTACGTCCTCGGGGCAAGAAAGAGAGAGCTTTATTGATTCAATAACCAATACAATTTCATGCATACAAGTGAAGAGGACTCTGCCCCTTTATTTATAGTCAAGGAGACCCAGAAGATTTGGAAACCTCAATTAGACTCGTTTCCAATTTAGAAAATAATTCTGAAATCTGGAAGGATCCGTCTGTCGGTCGACCGACCCAAGTCCCGGTCGACCGAGCGGTCGACCGCTCCAACCCGAGAGCAAAGCCTTGTTAGTCGGTCGACCGTCCTTCTGCTGCGGTCGACCGAGCGGTCGGCCGTTATTGCCTATGCATGTTTGTGCATACCGGTCGACCGGCCGGTCGACCGGTAACTGTTGTCAGTCACATATTGTCTTCGTCTTTGGCTCTGTTGGTTGCTGACCGTTGTCATACCTCTCTATTCCTACACAATCCGCTATAAGGTGTCCCGTCTTCTTGCAGTGATAGTAAGAACCCATCTCTTCCTTCTTCTCAAATCTTCCTTGGGGTCTCCCTCTTCGAAAGTTGCTTTGTCTCCCCTTCGTGTAAAACATTCTCCCTACTTTTTGGATAAGCATGGTGAAGTCTTCATCACCATCTTCCGACGATTCTTCTTCTTCAATGGATGAGGGAGTAGCCTTGAATGCTATGAATTTTTCTTGGTAGGTTCTCTTTCTCCACGAACCTTCATCTTCATTTCATGGTTTTGAGATTCTCAATGAATTCAGAGAAGTCCACCTCTTCTCGGTTGTTAAGCTCCTTGAGAGTGATTGTCTTGACCCCCCAAGCTTTGGGAAGAGCTCGTATCACTTTCTTTCTTTTTGATCGTTGTCGATTTCATCACCTAGGGAAGACAATCATTGGTGATTTTAGTGAAGCGAGAAAGCATTTCATCAATCGAGATTTTAGTGAAGCGAGAAAGCATTTCATCAATCGACTCATTATCAAGCATATAAAAATTCTCATATTGAGAATGAAACAAGTCAACTTTAGATCTCTTAACTTGAGATGTTCCCTCATGAGTAATAAGCAAATTATTCCAAACTTCAAGTACGGATTTGTAATTTAAGACACGTGAAAGATCATCATCATTAAATGCTTGTCTCAATGCATATTGTGCCTTTGCGTTGGCCTCATAATCCTTGGCGGTTGCCTCGGATCATGTATCCTCATCACCGTCAGGTTCTACAAACTTTCTACAAACGGTCTTTGCAACACTATATCCTAGAGGCTTAAGGAAAAGGGTCATCTTCACTTTTCATATAGAAAAATTCAACCTATCAAACTTGGGTGGGGACTTAATGTTAGAAAAGTCATGCGATGCCATGATATCAAGTAAGAATGCAATACAAGTAGCAAATGCAACAAATATATATAACTAAAAGAAGGATCTCCCTAAGGTGGTTAAACCAAAGACTAGGATTTGGCTCTATATCAATTGTAGATCACCTAGATGTGGGTGAATAGGTGATGGCTATAGGTTGATGAAAAATAATGTGGAATTAAAAATAATTACTAGCTAACTAGTAGTAAGTAATTATAACACAAGAAATATTTGCAATAGAGTAAACAATAATAGCATGCAAGAATAGAGAGAGTGTTGAGTTAAGAGATAGAGAGAGCAATCGCAAACGTAAGAATGTGTTTTGAGGTTCAAGCCACCACTCTACGTCCTCGCCTTAACCGCAATGAAAGATTTCTACTAAATCGATCCCGCGAGATCGTCAACCCTTACAAGTTCCCGTAAGAGCTCAACGGACCCGCAAGTCCCTCTCTAGGTGCCGCAACACTTACAATCAAGCTCACTTGCTCACTTTAGGTCGCAACCTCTACAACTTCACGAATACAAGAAATGGTGATCTTTTTCTTGATCACAAAAGCTCACACAAATACAATCCTATAACCAAGTAGAGTAGATGAAGCTCTTTGAGATTGTGTGGTGAGAAATACTTGTAAAGATATGAAGGAAAGCTCAAGCAAAAACAAAGATGCAGACTTTTGGCTCAATATGAATTTTTTTTGAGAAAATAGAGTTTGATCACTAAAACTTGTTCTTGGGTGTTCAAAAATTGTTATAGGATTTTTCTACAGTCCCACCATATATAGGGGATGAAAACAAGTAGATAAAACCCAATGTATCTGTTGGGAAGTGACCCAGAAAAGATAGTCCAGAATATAGCTGTTGGGGATAAATCTAAAGAAAATTCTTCAGTCGGTCGACTGGCCGGTCGACCACTAATGGTCGAAAATCCAACCGTTGGGGTTAACGGTCGACTGCTCGGTCGACCGAGTAACCAATCCATGGAGCAAAGCTCTCCAATGGTCGACCGATCGGTTGACTATGACCGAACAGTATCAAAAGATCTTACAGTCGGTTTACCGCTGTGCACTCAAAAGCAAGGCAAATTTTGTGCAACATTGGTGGACTGGTTATTCAACCGACAGAACAATTTGCTATGCCTATCGGTCGACCAACCGGTCGACCGACTCAGGGCAAAAACTAGGTTTTGAAAATCTTTTCAAGTGCGTCTCTTTTCTATAAAATACTTATACATAGCATATACAAAATAGAGTTCTTATGACTTTATAAGTATAGTGTGTGATTATAAATCAACACAAAAATGAGGCAGAATAATATTTTGTAAAAATACTTTTTCTAAAAGAAAATTGGTTTTTCCCAAATCCATTTTTGAAAACAAAATTGAAAGACTTGATGAAATGTTTTAAAAACATTTAGAGATATAAATGAAATGTGCGCACGTGTGTGTGAATCTCAAGAGGTATCAACCTTACTACCTAATTTTTAATAAGACTATAAACCTATTCTAAAAATACAAAAAACAAAAATCTTCTATAGTTTTCAATTCATTGCATAATTTGATCATTGAGCTTGGTATTCTTGAGGAATCCCATGTATGTGTCTTCTTGGTGGCTTAGGCTCTTGAATCGATATCTATATGGCTTCAAAACGGTGTAAGTCTTACTGAAGCCGATATGCAATAAACAAAATCCTGAAACTTAATTAAAAGAAATTGTTAGAATCAACAACTTCATACGTTTTGTTATCATCAAAAGTAGAACAAATGACCTTTGAGCCAACATCAGTTTGCTATACAAAAATCATGAATGATTTTTTTGTAAACATGCAAATGCAAATAAAACTGAAAAGCTACATTTGAAAATCGCATAATAGGTGGGGGACTGTTCACAAATCTTCCAGGCTGAAAAATATTTTAGAATTTATAGGCATTCTTATTATGTTATGAGAAAGGGTCATTCGAGCGTATGTAAATAGATACTATGTTTTCATACTGGACAGTAAATATTTCAATATAGCAAATATATCAAAACAGTTCTGCAATATCTAAAACTTTCCAGAGACTGAATTACAATAAAACATTTATCTACTAATCCACTAACAAAAAAAAAATTGATAAAGAAAGTTTAAATTATCAAAGTACAAACTTGTAAACAAGAATATGTTTCCCCCCCCTTAAAAGTCGCTCAGAGAAAAAAAATCTTTTATAGAACAAACAAAATAATGTCACCATGTGACAACTAGGTCACACGACTTAGGGGCTGTTTGTTTCGTCGTAAAAGGCATAAAAGTTCGTAATTCGTAAATGACTTACAACCCAATTACAACTATGACGTTTGTTTGGACCGTAATTCGTAAAAGACTTACGCAACTCAACTACCACTCACTTGTAACCCAATTACCACTCACTTACAGCCCAGTTACAGTTAATTTTGTGGTCATGCAAATTTGTATTATTTTTTACGTTAATATTAATTTTTTTTAACATTTAGTATTTTAATAATTATTTGCAATATTAAAACTTTTTAAATCACCAAATAGTTAATTTTATGGTCAAGTTTTTCACTTACGACTTACACATTATGGTTATGTTTGGTTGTCGTAATTGGCCGTAATTCGTAAGTTGTAATTGGTAAAGTCTTTTACATTTGTAAATGAGTTACATGCATGTAAGCTTTATGGTATTTGGTTGGTAATATAAAGTTGTAAGGGGAAAAGTGTATTGTGCTTTACGGTGTTTGGTTGTCGTAATGTGTAAGTCGTAAGTGAAAAAGTTGATCACAAAATTAACTATTTGGTGATTTAAAAAGTTTTAATATTGCAATTAAATATTAAAAATGCTAAATATTAAAAAAATTAATATTAACATAAAAAATAATGCAAATTTGCATGACCACAAAATTAACTGTAACTGGGCTGTAAGTGAGTAGTAATTGGATTGCAAGTGAGGGGTAATTGGGTTGTGTAAGTCTTTTACGAATTACGGTCCAAACAAACGCCGTAGTTGTAACTGGGTTGTAAGTCATTTACGAATTACGGACTTTTACGCGAAACAAACGGCCCCTACGACAATCAAACACCATAAAATACAATACACTTTCCCACTTAGAACTTTATATTACCTACCAAACACCGTAAAATTTAAATGCATGTAACTCATTTACAACTGTAAAAGACTTTACCAATTACGACTTACGAATTACGGCCAATTACGATAACCAAACAGACCCTACATCAGTCAAATGCAGTCGCACTGAAAGTACACTCCGCATGACAAATAAAAGAACTGTTAACAAAAGTCCAAAACGATGGCTGCCCACCTCCGTCAAAACCTAACTTCACTGTGCACCATTAATAAGTTTACTATGCGCTGATGTAAGCGATGACGCAAGCGACTGCATAGTGCCCCCAAGGTTTTCCTATAAATAGGCCCTTCCTGATTCATTTCAATGTATACACAAATTCAGAAATCAATAAGAATTCCTACTTCTACTCTGCCTCTAAAATTCTCTGCTTTGGTGTTATATTCTTAGAGTTTTACAACACGTTATCAGCACGATCACTCTAGTCTGTCCCCAGCCTCTACCTCCGTCAGCTCAGGGAAAAAGCCTACCACGTCAAGTCTCTGCCTCCATTAGCTTAAGGTAAAACTTGTCACGAGCCTCTGCTTCCATTGCTCAAGGAAGAGTCCTATCACAAGTCCCAGCTTCTACCTCTACAATCTCAAGGTAAAATTGGCAAGTTACTATACTTATGATATTCGTATAACACCACTACTATAATAAAAGGAGGCTCTGCCACCTATTTATAGAAATGTGATGTGATTACGAAAACTGAATTATTATACTAATTATATTCATATAACATCATTACTATAATGAAAGGAGGCTCTGCCACCTATTTATAGTAAAGTGATGTGATTATGCTATCTTTACTAACATCTAACTTGATGCTTGCGTGGATTAAACCCCAAGCTTCTAACATTATATATTTTATTATTCTACTATTATATCTGGACAAACACCCACTGAAAGGTTTACCGAGTAGCGTGGTGTGCCAATATTTATTTCAATAATTACTGCTTTATTAATTATGCCTGCAAAACACCCACCAAGTAGAGTGGCGTGCATATATTATAGCTCGTAAATATATATAGTACAATGCATTTATTTTACCATTTCCTTAATTACAATATTTAATTATATAAAATCTAAATTGTTTTCTCTCTCCCCAAACGGCTAAAAACCCCCAACGGCTATACCCCCAACGGCTAAAAAAACCCCCAACGGCTATAATCCCCCAACGGCTATTAACCCCAACGGCTGTAAACGGCTGTTTTTTTCTCCTATAAATTGGTGAGTTCTCAACCACACAACTCACTCCTCAATCTCTCTTCATTCTAAAAATTTTCATCATCTCTAGAAGCTTTGCGTTCGAGTTTTTTCGCATGATGCTTAGTCCAGTTTTGATGTTTCTTATTGCCATCATCATCATCAATACTTCTATCGTTTTTCTTGGAGATATGGATTCAAGTGAATTGTACCCGTATTTTTTTATTTTAATGTTCACCTCCCTCTTCTACTTGTAGCTATTATGGTTGACATGCAAGTTTTCTTTGAGAAATAAAAATGTTGTGATTCTAATTATTTTTTTTATTTTGTTATAGTTATCACCATGTCAAACTTTGCAAAGCTTGAGTTCGTTCCACTTGATATCACGGGGAGGAATTATATGTCTTGGGTTATTGATATTGAAATGCATCTTGAATCAATGGGTCTCACTGAAACCATTAAAGAAATAAACTCTACGACATTGCAAGATAAGGCAAAGGCGACAATCTTTATCCGCAGACATCTTGATGAAAGTTTAAAATGTGAATATCTCACTGTAAGAGACCCAGGTGTTATGGAAAAATCTCAAAGAAAGATTTGATCATCAAAAGGAAGTTATACTCCCTGCCACCCGTGATGAATGGAATGCTTTGCGCTTCCAAGATTTTAGAAAGTTAGCGACTACAACTCTGCAATGTTCAGAATAGTATCCCAGTTGAAATTCTGTGGGGTAGATATCACAGATGAAGAAATGTTGGAGAAGACTTACTCCACATTTCATGCATCTAATATAACACTGCAACAACAATATAGGTTGCGTGGCTTTAAGAAAATATCCGAACTAATTTCATCTCTTCTTGTGGCAGAGAAAAATAATGAACTTTTGATCAAAAATCATCAGTCTCGTCCCACTGGTTCAGCAGCATTTCCAGAAGTAAATGCTGCATTTTCTAAAAATTATGGACGAGGATATAATTATGGACGCGGCCGTGGACGTGGTCGTGGTCGTGGCCGTGGACGTGGCCGTGGACGCGGTCGAAGTGGTTTTTACAACCCTTCACAGAATAACGCGATCCACAAGAAGCATCATATAGAAAGACATGAAAAAGAAAGATGTTCGTGAAAGTTCTCTTCGAATCCTGAAGATTCCTGTTATAAATGTGGCTCCAAAGAACACTGGTCTAGAGTGTGCCGAACACCGGAGCACCTTTGCAAGCTTTACAAAGCATCCTTGAAAGAAAAAGAGAAAGAAGTGAATTTCACTGAACATGATGATCCTACGGATGATTCAACTCATCTTGATGCTTCAGATTTTACTGATGATTTTGTTGATCTTCCAATACATCATGACGCTGGTGATAATTAGACATTTGATTATGTATTATCATATTTTGTTATTGTAATCTTCAAATTTATCTTTGAATAAAATATTTCCCTTATAATAATATGTTTCAAAATTTATTCTTACCAAATTGTTTATTTTGCATGAAGCTTGATATGGATTATTCTAATGATGAAGTCAAGACCAAAAGTGGAGAGATTTGCATACCGGATAGCGGTACTACACATACTATTCTCAAACATAAAAGGTACTTCTCTGAATTAAAACCAACAAAGGCAATCATCAATACAATATCAGGTCCTGTAGACTTGATTGAAGGGACTGGTAAAGCCAGCTTTATATTGCCAAATGGAACAAAGTTTTTCATAAAAGATGCTTTGTTTTCACCAAAATCTAAAAGAAATTTGTTGAGTTTTAATGATATATATCTTCATGGATATGATACTTAGTCTGCAACTGAAGAAAATATAAAGTATATGTATCTTACTACTTATATATCAGGTAAGAAGTACATACTAGAAAAAACTACAAAGCTATCCTCAGGATTGCATTACACATATATAAATGTGATAGAGTCACATATGGTAGTTAAAGAGGATACAGAGACAATAACTCTGTGGCATGATCGTTTAGGTCATCCTGGTTCAATGATGATGCGAAAAATTATTGAAAATTCACATGGACATACATTAAAGGGCCAGAAGATCCTTCAAGTTAGTAAAATTCCATGTGAGGCTTGTTCTCTAGGAAAATTAATCACAAGGCCATCACCAGTTAAAATAAAAACAGAATCACCTACATTTCTTTAACGTATCCAAGGTGATATCTGTGGTCCTATACACTCATTATGTGGACCATTTAGATATTTTATGGTATTGATAGATGCCTCTAGTAGATGGTCACACGTTTGTTTATTGTCAACTCGCAATGTGGCATTTGCGAGATTTCTTGCTCAGATAATTAGATTAAGGGCACAATTTCCTGATTATACAATCAAGAGAGTTAGACTTGACAATGCTGGTGAGTTCACGTCTCAGGCTTTAATGATTATTGTATGTCGATTGGAATAGTTGTTGAACATCCTGTTGCCCATGTACATACACAAATGGTTTGGCTGAGTCGCTGATTAAACGCCTCCAACTTATTGCTAGACCATTAATAATGAGAACAAAGCTTCTTATTTCTGTATGAGGTCATGCAGTTTTACATGCTGCAGCATTAATTCGCATCAGACCAAGTGCATATCATGAGTACCCCCTCTACAATTAGCATTTGGTCAAGAACCAAATATTTCCCATCTTAGAATTTTTGGTTGTGCGGTATATGTACCAATTTCTCCACCACAACGTACAAAGATGGGCCCTCAAAGGAGACTGGGAATATATGTCGGCTATGAATCTCCTTCTATTATAAGATATCTGGAGCCTAAAACCGGCGATGTTTTTACGGCTCGGTTTGCCGATTGCCACTTCAATGAGGCAATTTTTCCAACATTAGGGGGAGAAAAGAAACAGCTGGAGAAGGAGATTACATGGAGTGAACCATTCTTATTGCATCTTGATCCTCACACAAGACAATGTGAGACAGAAGTGCAAAAGATTATGCATTTACAAGAAATAGCAAATCAATTGCCAGATGCGTTCACTGATAAAAAAAGAGTGACTAAATCATATATACCAGCTGTAAATGCTCCTGCTCGGATTGAAATCCCAAAAGGACAACCCGAGAATGAAGTCACTCATGAGTCTAAGACACGCCTGAAGCGTGGTAGACCAATCGGTTCCAAAGATAAAAATCCTCGAAAAAGAAAAGGAGCAGATAAGCACGATGACCCCAATGTGCAAGAATGTGTTCCAGAAGAAACACAAA